>OOFC01008882.1:1472-25700 GCA_900323345.1 Pseudochromis fuscus
CCGGCCCCTATACACTCTGTGTGTACTGTAAAAGCTGGCAGTCTTCCATGGTCTGTTTCCTCTATAGCTGACTGTGTCCACTCTAGTACACTTATTACACCCAAGACCAAGACACTGTGCAGGCTGTGCATAGGTTTTGCTTGGGATTTCCTCCCAGGCTTCTTTACAATGAGTAAAATATTTATCTGCAACCTCTGACACACTTACTTAGTTGTTGCATCAATCAGTGGAAACTAGAGTTTAATGTAAAGTTGTGTGTGTGTTTGAGGAACGCTTGGCTGCACTCCAGGAATTTTAAAAGACGGACCCACTACTGTGCGAGGCAGAGTTTATGAGGTTCAAAACCCCAAGCTGGCATTGGAAAGAAAATGTTTTTATAGCCTGCTGAAGTAAAAAAAATGCACAGAAAAGCTCTAATGTCCAGTTTTTAGTGTAAATGCATGTGTATTTCACAATGTAAATGCTCGCAAGATGTCCACAGACCTCACTGGCCTGTGCATTTAACAGGTCCATGAGGAAAAGTCAGCATTTCCACTATGCCAGAGTCAACATTCCTTGGCCACGTGATGTGAGAGCATGAGGCAAGAGTATGTATGAAGCATTCAGTCACACAAGTAAATACATATATGAGAGACTTGTTATAGGACAGCCAAGGAAAGCCCTGGATTTTCTTTTCTCAGGCAGATTTTTTTAATCAAATACATTTGAAAAAAAAAGAAAAAAAGGATAGATTATGATAGATTATGACAATATTTAGTACAAACAGTTTTAACATCATCTTGTGTACAGTATCTTTGGTACAGTCAAAAAATGTCAAGCAACAAGGTCAAACATGAGTAAAGTGAAAGCTTTCTTTGTTCTTTCGTTAGGCACCAAATATTGATCAAACCTGTGACTTCAATTTGAGACATTTTTGTCATATCGAGTGCTCTGTGCAGTCTTTATATTGCTCCCAGCAGTAGGGATTTTTGGTCTGGGGGTTTGATTCCTTCACATTCATGGAAAACGTTCAAAAGAGCCGCCTCAATGGAGAAGAGGTGCTCATCTTCCACCTCGGGGCAGTACAGCCTCATGAACTGCGCCAGGCGGACCAGGTATTCAATATTATGACCCGTGTTGCCTCTGCAGATGGCGATCTGTGCGGCGATCTCCTCAACCGAGGCCGGGCCGAGGTAGATGGGGTTGTCGGAAGTGGCGATGTAAACGAGGGCCAGCAGAGGACCCTGACCCTTCTCACGAGGGATGAACTCCACCGTCTCGGTTATGTAACCCCCCAACACAACCTCCCTCATGTTTAGATACTGAAGGGAGTCGTCGATCTGTGAATCTGTCACTTCATAGGCTACTCCCCATGTGCAGGCCTGCAGGGAAAAGGACACAGTCATCAAAGTCAGAACATGTACAGTATGTGAAGACCTAGTTTGTATATCTTGACGAAGTACCATGGATCAACATCTGAGATTGATCTGGTCTTAGTTATGGTCTCTGTTTTAGCTTGACATCAATATTTAATGGCCTAATTTCATATAGTGAATCACTGATTAGAAGAAGTAAACATGTTTTACAAAGATCGATGTGAACAATGTCAGAAGTTTGTTTTGTGGTTCATCCAGTTTCACTCCTATATCATGCTACTCTCATCGTTTCAGGCCCCAGATCATGAAGTAGGTCAAGTTCCAACAGCAGAGTGATTGGGCTCAGTATAATAACCCGTTTAAAAAGTGGGATGTTCACTAAGACTGAATGTCTTACAACAACAATTGTAACAGTTTAGTTAAGGTTTCAGTCACTGGGGATGGTAGGATTGTAGAAAATATGAATTCACGACTGCATGAAGTTAAAATAATAAAAAAGGACACTCACCTCCTCATCTGCTACCAGTGTGGCCACTCTGCCTGGCTGTAGAGACACAGTGGAAACATGATATCTTAGCACATCAACAAACACTTCAAATAACAACAAGCTAATAGAGAAACTACAGAAAACAGCAGGAATTTTAATATTATTTAATAGTAAGTTTTTATTCAAGTGTGCCTCCAAATCTCACCTTTTCCTTGTCCCCTCGATAAAAATCATCTCCATGCCAGAACCGTCTTTTGTATCCTTTAATGAAGCCGATTGTGCTTCTCTTGTAGGCAAAGTCTGGTTTCCACACTAAGGAGCCGTATCCAAATATCCACAAGCTGCTCTTTTCCTTTATAATGTCTTGAGGTTTCATTGTAGTCTGTGTTTAAAAAAAAAAAGTTAAAAAAAAAAAAAAAAAAGAGAAAGATGTTGAAGTCGCTACTTTTGTCAACAAGTAGCTGCTCTCCAATTTTCTCCTCTCCTATACATCCTAATACATCTGACTATTATAAAGTGCTAAAGGTAGAAACTATCTCAGTACTGTCTTGTTAAACAAAAATAATAAAAAGCTCAGTCATCTAAATGTAACTTGGACGTGTAGGTACTGTCCGTTTCTCTTCTGCATCCCGATGCATAAACACGTGTATTTGTTTTTCAGAGTACATCAGAGCGACCCCGTCTTGGCCAATGGAATCGCAGAGGAGGCGGGCTCAGGTGGAGGATAAACCAATCAGAATCATTCCAGCAGTCCCACATCACATTCAAGCTATGAGCCACTCAATGCCCTAACGCTCCCATACTGTATGTGCTGTGGTTGCGACAGACACGAAGTAACAGACTGAACTGAAAACATTAACACAACAATCTGTTCCCCCAGAACCACACTCTGTATCTTTTTGTTTCCGGTTCTGTCTGACATAAATTTATCTTTGTTAAAAAAAAAAACAAACCAAAACGCTTTTTAAAAAAATGTATTATTAGTATCATTGTACCGCCAAGTTATATGAGACTACTACAGTGTTCTTTCTGTTTATACTGTTTGAGCACTGGTTGCATCACAAGGGGTCAATCAGTCAATGATAGTCCAGCAGGTAATCACATTACCTATTTATAAATAGGACTGTTTTATCTGCGCTCCCTTAAGCTCATTAGGAGTCTGTGTTCTGCATAGACGTGTCTAACACCATTGTGACCATGCAGGCTGATAATAACTGAGATCAGCAATGAACAGGCTGTTTGAGAACTCACTGTGCACGATAGACGATGAGCTAAGAGGTGAATAATAAGATAACTTTTTTTTTCTTGCAACTTCACACAAAACCTACTGCCCCCAAGTGGTTATGAAAGCCATAGCAAAGCCATGAAGACTTCAAACAGCCAGTCTGATGCTTTGATATTAGTTTGAGGGCGTTCCTGCAAATAAACTGTGAGATCAACCAAGTGATAATCTTCAGCTTGGCTCCTCATGGTCTCTCTGTGCAGTGTGGGAGGCGTTGCAGAGGCTGTGATCCTGTTCACTGTGCTCAGGCTCCACTAGTGACAGTGCATTATGGTGAGTCTCTGAGACTGAGGCCTTACTGAGGTCATACTTTTTTCAGGTAATTAACTGTATGTGTGATCACTGCCTCTGATACTGGACTAGTTACACCTTTGATAAAATGCTTTTTCCCACCTCAGGCATCAAATCACGATTATTTATGGGCATGTATTTTATTTCAACCTCGTCACAGACATAATGTGAATATTTTTTTGAAAAGATTTACAAGTAAATTTTTGTAATTTCTAATAAAGAGATCCCCCTTGTGTTAGGTCATCATCTGACTTTATCAAATATTGGCCTTCATGTTTTATTTAAAAAACAAACAAAAATTAATTTTTACACTTTATTAAGATTTCATATCTTATTTTATTATCCTGTAAAGTATCCGCACAAAGCATTATGGGTTTTTTTTCTTATTAACAAAATATAAAATAAAACAAACAAATAAAAGGGTTGAAGTGAGCATGACAGGGCTGTAAACAAACTGAGGGACCTGTGTCAATATTGGAATTGTATTGATAACTAAAGTCTTTTTGAATAAAAAAAAAAAATCTTTTATTTACAGGACATTAATTACAACATTTATTTGTTTGTTTTCCACCAGAAATGCCGTGATGCTCAATGAGGAGATGTCATCTATTTCTTAGACAACCCATTTGTTTAAAGATAAAATATTTTTTTTATTATTCAATTGTAATATAATGCAAAAACACCTTATTCTAATAATTGATGGCTTTAAATTATTTTTTATGGTTTTCTTTTATGTATTTTAAGTCTGAAATAAGCTGAGGGTCATTCAAAACCCTCTGAGATCATTGTTTATGTCAGAGCCAGAGATACAGAAGCAGTTAAGTAGAAAGACCACAAGGACTCTTTATTATCACATACAGATTTTTTTAAATATATATATTTGATGTTTGAGTAATTCCTTACATTGCTGCCAATTACAATGCTGTCCACTGAATGATTGCTAGCACATTGATTTCACATCACACTGACACAGACACGGAGTCATTTAGAAATGCTACCATGTCAAATATTACTATAGACAGTGAAGCCACTTTCACACCAGCTGACAAAAATAAAGTTTCTAGATGATTCCAACATTTATAATTTAGGATCTCTATTCGACCACATGTACACTCAACCATCGAAGACCAACAAACAAACAGTGTACCAGATATGTATTCCTTGTTTCTTTTTTTTTTATAACAAATAATAATAATAAAAATAAAATAAAACACCAAAAAACACTTTAAAAATAAATTCACTTTTTGGGGGTATCAACTTAAAAACAGATGTACAAGTTCTAATCTCAACATATAAATATACAGTATATACAAAATAATCTTATAAAACATAGACAGAGAAAGATCAGTGCTTCATATAATTAAATTACTAATGAAATACTAATCTTACAAAATAACATTATTGGTTCAGTAATTTCCATTGAAGGCGTCCTTGGTACGATAGTCATTTCATGTATTTCTTTGTCTTTATTTAAGGGTGATCTTGCATAAAATAAAACAAGGCCTTATCACAAAGCTTCCCTGCATGGCGCGTATGCATATTGCATCTTTTGATCTTTTATTGTTACCTCCATGCTGCTGTGCAAAGGAATCAAGATAAGGCAGGGCACTGTTTTTTTTCTTAAGTACATATAAGGCTTTGTGATCTAGGCTGCATACATTCTTTATAAAACAGACTTGATTTACAAAACTGATAACCCTAAATATTCCTCACAAATGAACCGTTTTCAGAAGTTTCGAGTCCCTTTTTTTTTTATTTAGCACAATGCTAATTTTCAGATTGCATAGTGCATCGCGGGTCACAAGAAAAAGGCGGGCTCCTTCCACAGTCTTCTCGGCAGTACGTTGATTTGTTTGATTGCTAATTGCTGCAATATCGTGTAGAGGAGTACATCAAGATAGTCCTCTTCTTCTAATCAACACGCAGGCGTCAACATCTCAGCCTGTTGCCCTTGGATGAACTTGGACGGAGCAAGGACGAGGGTTTGAGTCCAAAACATCGAAGGCGCATTTTCCGAGCCACATTTGCTCATTGTTTCCCACAAGTCTTTTTTTTCAGTCTTTACATTCTCACATAGATTTAGTAGCTTCAGTTATATTGCATTCAAAGAGCTCACAAGCTCCATCCAGTTATCAAGTTTTCAAGAGCAGCAACTTGCATTTAAATTAATCCCAGTCTCTCCACACTTGTAAACAGTCCACAAGGAATCCAATGATGACGATGTGTAATGTCTTTCATTTACTATACCTGGAGGATGAGAAGAAGAAACAACTCTGTGACATTCTGGGTGATTAGATCTGATTTACACAGAACAAGAAAAAACATTTACTGGAAAACAAGCTTACCTCAGTTGCGATGATGCATTCGTTTTTCTCCTCTGCTATTACAAAGACAGACTGGTACTTTGAATCCCCGGAAGAACATATCGTAGATATTCTACACTCTGGTCTTTCACTGTAAAGATAAAGATACATTGTGTCAGTTACTGAACAAAGAAAACACATGATGAACATGAACAACATCTGCTTATTTGTCCTCTTCCTGTGCACTTACCTGTACATTCTACTCAAATGCTTTTTTTCTTCTATTGTCTTTTCACAGTTTTCGTCTTTGTCCAGAAGGGACAGTTCGTCCTTGTACCCCGCGGAGGATTTATAGTCCAGGTGGTAGTGGTTGATATATTTTTGATTAGACTTTTCCCTGGGACAGTCCACCTCCATATCGATCTTTTTATTTGTGTTCTTGAGCTCCAGAGTAGAGATGAGGTTCTCCTTCTGAAAGTCAACCTTGGAGAGGTTGTTCATGGTCTCTGAGTCCTGCTCTTTATTCCTCTGCTTCTTGATGTGACGTACTACCACCACTGCCATGCAGAAAAGCACCAGTACAGCCACCAGGCCTATGCCCGCACTGATGGCCGCCAAGTTCTGATTGTCACTGGACTCCCAACCTACCCCCCTGGGGCTGGGGGTGTTGGCGAAAGGTTCGTCGTTGGACTGGCACTGGGGGCCGCTGTAATGGGCAGGGCAGATGCATGTGGGCTCGCCTTTGGGTCCAATTGTGCAGGTCCCACCGTTAAAGCAGGGTTTAGAGGAACAGCGGTCTGTGGGCCTGTCGCAGTGGCGACCTGTGTACCCTGGGGGGCAGGTGCAGGTGTAGTCGTTAATGCGGTCTATGCAGGTGGAGCCATTCGCACATGGGTTTCGTGCACACTCGTTGATGTTGATCTCACAGCGCAGTCCTGTGAAGCCTGAGCGACAGCTGCACAGACGACGGTTACCCTGGACCACACAGTGTCCACCTGAGCAAAACACACCAGCGTTGTAGGTTAGTTTTTCAAGCAGATACACAGAAAGTGCAGAATCAGATTTGATGCAGCGAAACTGAGGGATTACCGTTGGTGCATTGCAACGAGGTACATTTATCCACTTTCTTCTCACAGTTGAGTCCAGTGTAACCTGCTGGGCACTCGCACACGTAACTACGACCGTTATCCTTCTCTCTGCACTTGCCACCGTGAAAGCAGGGTGTGTCTGCACAGGTCAACATCCTGTGCTCACAGTGGGGGCCTTCAAACCCCTGAGGGCAGACACATCTGAAGCCATTCTCAGAGTCCTGCAGGGAGAAATACATGCATTTTTATCAAAAAGCTCGGTGTCAGATGTTTTTTATCGTATCCTGTTCATGACTGCTCCAACGAACCCCCATTATCCTGAGTCTGAAATCTATTTACAGTACGCAGTCTGTGAACTGGGTCATCTACTGACTTGACAATCGATAGCATCCTCCTGGACTAGCAGATAGACCAAGGCAAAAACAAAAACAGGAAGGCCTGTGTTGTGGGAAAGGAGAGAGAGAGATTTCCGGACTCACCAGGCAGTGGCCTCCGTTGTGGCAGGGCCGGCTGTCACACTCCCTGACCTCCGAGTCACAGTTGACCCCAGTGAAGCCTGGCAGGCAGGTGCAGGTGTAGCTGCCCTGACCTGTGTTCATACACGTGGCCCCGTTGGCACAGGGTCTGTGATGGGTGCAGTAGTTCAGATCTGCAAACAAATGGGTGGAAACATTACTAATAGCACCACCACGTTGAAGCGGTTTTATTTAACATTTGTTTCACATTCATATTTTAGAGAAAGAGCTCCACTTGCACACCTTGGTCACAAAAGATGCCTCCCCAGCCTTCTTTGCAGGTGCACTGCCACGGCTCTTTACAGGTACCATGTTTACAGGATGGATGGAGTTTACACACATCACAGAAGAGTCCCTGCCAGCCCTCTCTGCATCTGTTCACACATGAAACATGACAGTTGGCTCACACACTAATTCATACTCATGTTTACGCTGTTTCAAAACAAAACTCAGAAGCCTAACAGGGAGAAAAAGTAAGTTGATTCATGATGGGAGATTATATAAATCAGAGAAACCAGGCTTATTAAAATATTATGTCTGTGAATTTTATACACATTGATCTTTGTGCTTTTGTGAAAACGTCTGTGAACATGTATGTGAATGTGAATACTCACTTGCACTCTCCAGGTGATGTGCAGTTTCCATTCCTTTCATTGCACCCTTCAAGACAGATTGCTGTGATAAAAAAAAACAAAACAGGGATATTTATTAACTTTAATTTGACATTTTTAAAAACCTTCACCTCTAAATGTTTTCTTCCCACAATAAAACCTGCTACCTGACAAATTTCAGTGGAAACAACATAACGTGCTGCTGCGCCTGTCTGTGTGACATTGATTCTTCATGGGGTTTTGCGCTGTTAAACGGAGCAGATGCTTGTTCTCAGAAAAGCAGGACAGCTGCCCCCATTGTTGTCGGTGGACGGTTCGAGCCCCGGTTGCAGCTGCTGCTGCACCGCCTCAACAATAGAGCCCGCAATTTAGTGGCGCGTGGCGGGCGATAATGCCGCGATTAACCCCGGCGCGTGCTGCTGAGCGACCACCGCCCTGGATTAAACCGCACGCGCCCAAAAGAGAATGTCCACTAAGTAGTCTGTGTTCAGATTTCACCTCAATATCTCCGCTGTTTGACCGCCTTACATTTGAAAATACGCACCTGTGTTAAAGTAACAGGTGAATTTAAGATATTAAAGGTTTAAAAACACTTTGCAGCTGCACATGTCCTATTAAAAACTGCACAACAGCCCGACTTTATTAAAGTTGGCTACAAATGTTATTAGGCTATTCTACATGTTGACTATTAGAAACCCCCAAAAGTCTCACTAGAATCAAACAGTTAGAATAAAATCAATATTAAATAAATCCATAATAAATCACTTGCATTTAGGCCACATCTTTTAATGCCCTCTGTCTTTATCCCTCACTCCAGGCCAACTCTCTTCGAGGAGAAATGTGTGGGCCACCCTCCACTGAACCTGACTTGTGACCTTTTTTGAAATTACAAACAAAGAAATGTGTCCATATGGTGTCTTTACTCTTGCTTACGTTCTTGGCAGTATTCTCCCTTCCATCCCGGGAGACAGGCTATTTGCCCGTCAGGCTTGCAGGTGTAGTGGCCAAAACGGTCGTCTCTCGGAGCGCATATTTTGGAACAAGTGTCCCCGTAGTAATTTTCATTGCAGATGAACCGGTATGAGTACCTTAGCTCCGTCTGCGGGCCGGTCTGCACTTCCTGGGACCACTCAGGCCCTATTCCCAACTGTCTTTGGATGGCAAAAGAACTAATCAAGAATTCGGGATTGGTGGTATCTGTAAAGAAAAACACACAAAGTAAAAACCCAATCACAAGAAATTTGAAATGTAGGTCTACACTGAGCTGTGATGTAGGCCAGTTAATAAATCTACGAATTATTCTTTGGAGACAATACACAATCTGAATACTGAAATTTCCTCTTTCCTTCACTTGTGACCATCATCCCCTCCCGTTCTGAAGGACCTAACAAAAAAGGTGTAAAATCCAGGAAAAGGCTGTCCTGGGATTTTTGGCACAGCTTCACATTCTCACTTAAGCCATGTACACTTTCCCATGCCGGCCAAAAATAAAACAAGGGAAGTGCAATTGTGTTGGAGAGATTTGATTGTACAAGATTGTCGTGTGACTCACAAGGCATCCTAACAAACGCAAATCCATGCGGCTGAAAATGCCAGATGCCTTTGCCAACAACTTAATACGCTTGGCGATGGTTACTGATTAAAACGTTTGATAGGTAATAAGTAGTGGGTTACACCCGCTATGTCTCCCTCTAGTGGTAGAGAAGTAGGTCGCAGCTCCTCACCTCCAGACTGCTCCGCTGCAGGAGAACACCAGGCTTCAACAACTAAGGAGAAAGCACCCTGTGGGGACACGAGGAAATAAACGTCAACAAAAAAAACATGAAAAGCACAGATAGGTTAAAATCTTTAGCTGTATTTGTATTTTTTTTAAAAATAATTATTATTTTATTTATATTATGATTTATGGGAATTTATAGTTTATAGTTGCACTTTACGCACGAGGTATACTGTGCGTAAAGTTGGGCTTCAACGGCACTTAAAAAATATTTATGGCGTTTAAAATCTATATTGCATCAACATGCATGTGTAATAGTGCAAGTAACCAAATTCGCATTAAATTGATGCGGACAATAGTTAGAGAATATCGATTTGATCAATTCTTAAAGGCAGTTTTTGCAGGAAGTTTTCTCATCTTTTCAACTTTCTTACTAAACCACGTGAATATGTGTTCAAGTTGTTGCACATATAATTGGTTATTGTGAGTTTCAAAGTGCAGTGAGCCACTATTACGCACGACAGGACAGGTGCTCTTACCGGCCAGGTGAAGTTGAGCGGCAGACGCAGCCTTGCGTCCTGCTGGATGCTGAAGGAATCGGTGCCCAGAACAGGTGTGGTGACTTTGCCAAATATACACTTTCCAGGAGACACCTCCGTTTGGAAGTTCTTCAAACAAACTTTAAAATAAGTCCTGCAGCCAGCCATGCTGCAACTGAGTCCATTTGCCAGCAAACCTTTAGTATTCTGAAAATGATGGAGCTCTATCTCGAACACACCTGATCCCAAAACCTAAAAGGAAATAAACAGTGAGCACAGGAAAAAAAAACAATGCATTTTGTTTTCAGAATAATTATTTCCTAATGGAAAGATTGGAGGAAAAAATACCTGAGTAAATAATGTTATCACTATTGCGAGGATAGAGGTGAACCAAACGGCCATCCTTTAGAGTTTTATATGCGTATCCTTAAAAAAATCAGTTTGTCCACCCACAAAATGCTCCTATTCCAAGTAGCAAAAAAAGAAGTGATGGTGAAATGAAGTGATCGGAATAAATATAATCCTTCTTTCAAAGCCTGCAGGACAAGATCAAGCTCCACAATCCGTATCCAGAAGAAGAAGTTGGAAAAGACCGCGTTATCCAGTGCGAGAGGTTAGACAAATATCAGTAACGTCAATATCCACAAGTGAGTCATTCTGCGGTCTTTATGTTGCCCATCCATCGTGCCGGTCAGATGTTGTTTGAGTTTGCTGTGCTGATGCGAGGATTGTGTTGCCAACAGTGATGCGAGCATGTGGCGGAGCATCAGCGCATAGTGACTCCCAGTGAGGGGTGTTTGACGTCCCTCCCGGTTTATATACCACGGTGTAGTGTCATTACACACAATGTCAGACAGTAGACGCCGCCCACTCCCCCCTCCACCTCCTTTATGCTGGGAGAAGAGTCAACATTCATTAGGATTTTGGGAGGAGATTGTGCTTTGATTCACCTGGTTAACCAAAAATAACCATTTATTTATGCGCTTTTGCATTAATAAAACATTTTGCAAAACTAGAAACCAGATTACAGTAATTTATTGCAATAATATACATACAGCTCCACAAAGTCAGTACATTCATCTAGCTATCAGAGACACTCACAGGTCTCAGTAGAAGCAGTAAGTTATAAGAAAATCAATCATTCTCTTGGGTTACTGATTGTGCGTCTTCAAGCGCCTCTGTGCGCTTTGTGCCGCGTAATTTTCTGACCTCTTGGCCTCTTTCTTGTTCATTGTGTTGATTTTAGGAGATGGAGCGGGAGATAGCTCCATGTGAGATAATGGATTCACATTGTAAACACACTGTATCACTCATAAATCAGCTTAAGAACCCGCGTTTTAGGAACAAACTCGCGCGTAACTGAATTGGAAAGTAAAGATATTGTAAACTGTAAAGATAAATAATAAGGTCATTGTGTTTCTTAGGGAAAATAACAACAACAAAACACCAATAATAACATCTCCATGTGTTTCAAATATGAATTAATGATTAATTGGCTATTTGTCATTTGGGTAGAAACGCACGTGTTCATGCTGTGACTCACCGAGGGAGGAATCCAGACCTTATGTTTACTTAACGTTGTTTATTGTGTATAATAATAAAAAAGTCTATAGCATCAAGCTGTTCAGGCACTTTATTTTCCATCACAGCTCACAATGCTCCCAATTGAAAGTACATTTGTATAAATTAACGTCGAGATTGTATCCTTCACGTAGCCTGGCAGTGTTTGTTGAACCAACATCCACTTGAGCTGGTTGAAAAAACACTGTTCTGCTTTCAAGTGTATGTATAATTGTTCCAAGAGGGAAAAGAAAAATGAACTCAATGGAGTATATGAAGGTTCCTGAGTAAATAAATTCAAATGCCATATGCATTTTTATCACATGAAAACTCATGCTGGGCACAGGCATTGTTACCTTTATCACCCCTGCAGCAGGCCAACTTGTCCGGGAGGATTTACAGTGAGGGAACAGGATTTAGGAACCGTTCCCTGGCCATGAAGGTGTGTGGCTGAACAGCTCTCCTGCCGAGATGACTTAATCTCCAACCCCCCACCCTTGACTTATAGGTTTGAGGTTCCACTTTAGGGCAGAGACAATGGACTATTGAGTCTGGAGCAGTGTGAGTAAGAGGCCCGGACATCTCATACCTCTGCTGTATTGAAGCATTTGGAGTTCCCACCATTGACTGAATTACACAGATCCTGTGGTGGATCAATGCAGCCTTGTGCAGCGATTTAACCATGCGTCCCTGCTCTGTTTTGTGTCTAAAAATGACCTGAATTCACTTATCTATGGGGCATCTCACCAGTTTACATGGCTGCCACAGACTGTGGAGCCCCATCAATCTCTCTGGATGGCAAGAGCTGTGTAATGGTGCTCCTGCTTTCCCTTCATACACGTCAAAACATCCATACACTTTAATATTTGATGGACTGTGGTTAAGGTTTCCCAACCGTAGCTCAGGTTTCAATTCCTTGTAAAGCAGTTGGACTGTGGTAAACACATGGTGATGCTTGAATTGGCTACTTCTTCTTAGTGCAACAAAAACATGGACTCGGACCAGATATTACGGTGATGCACTCACCAGCATTTTCTTAATATTTACATATTAATCTACTGTAATTTTATTGCTTTTTTTATTTTATAATTACGTAAATAGACAGAAAATCTGGCCTGAATTAATAGGACATTTTTAGCTGTATGGGTTATTTACTCTTGGCCAATGCAAACAATAATATAACAGACTCTTTCCTGGTGTGTTGCTGTAGGATAAACACAGCCTTGGAAACAGACATCAGCCCAGGTCCATCTGCAGCCTTGTGTAGAACATCATTTTTCTTTGTGACAGTGTTTTGTAAAGCTGACTTCTGATCGTTCTATGTCTTTTCAGCTGGCATACAAACTCTGAAGAATAACATTTTCATTGGGAAATGAAGAGACATGAAAGTGGCTTTGGACTTATTAGGCAGAAACAGTCCAATGCAGTTGTTTGGGTCTTTGGTAGACTGATGTTGTGCTCCCAGGAAGGCTGGTTTCGTTAGTTATAAATTGTAAGAAGATGTTTGAAATCTCATTCATCAAACATAACAATCTTTAAATCCAATTGGGCATGAGCTGTCTCAGCTGGAAGCAACTGACCCTGTACGTCTTACTCCAAACGTCTGACAACAGTCACACCAACATACTGTGGATAGTTAATATTTCCAAAACACATGGAGATTCCCGTGTCCCTCATAAATACAACAGGGATCAAAGGCCTTCTTAATTAAATTTTCCTATGCTAAATGCCACTATATATTTACTGCTAATTTGTACTTGTCAGTGAACTTTACATCACATGTGAAAACATGGTTCTGTGTGAATATGTGTCAGATCTTAGAGTCTATCTTTTCAAAAGCATTTTATTTCATTATCTCCTCAGACACTTTAAGATCGATCGGACCACGCTCTCCTCCGGATCTACCCTCCGGTGTCACTGTCCTGCTCCGGCCACTGTGCCAAGTGCAATAGGAAATTAGCTACAGTGCAAACAGATGGCTCCCTTTTAGTTCAGAAATCTGCTCTGTTTAATGTGCAGTTCAACACTTCTTTACAGCACGTTTGATCTCTATGCCCCAATCTGTCCGGCCAATCAATGGGGCTTTTGATGTGTGCTGCCAATGGGTCTGAGGCATCTGAGCATGTCGCCCTGGGAGGAGAAATCACCTGCTGTTGCAATTAGAAAGACAAGGGGGTGGTTTGATTCTCGTGCAGCATCCTGCTGTCCTGTCTCAACTTAACAGTGCTTTCAGGTAGAGAAATTACTCTCTCATGTAGTTTTGGAGAAGTATTTGTTTCAGAGAGAGCTGGGATGCAGGATGTTAGAGAAGTTTCAGGAGCAACGATTAAATGTTGCACTTCCCACTGTTGAGGAGAAAACATGAAATTTGATTTGAGATAAAAAAACAAAAGAAAGTTATTCAAGCACAGATCATTTCATGTGTCAGTTTTGGACCTAAATACTGATCATCGGGTGGCTGTGGCTCAGGTGGTAGAGTGGGTCGCCTGTGAATCGTAAGGTTGTGGGTTCGATCTCTGGCTGCTCCTGTCCACATGTCAAAGTGTCCTTGGGCAAGACACTGAACCCTAAGTTGCTCCCAATGGTCACTTGCATGGCAGCTCGGTCGCCATTGGTGTGTGAATGGGTGAATGAGCCCCTTAAAGCGCTTTGGGACGGAGCTAAGGTCGTGAAAGCACTATATACATGTACTCCATTTACCATCTCCTGCACATGTCTGGAAGGTTTTAAACAGTCAGTCAGTGCATTAAAAAATAATGTTAAAGTTGTCAGGTGTGTGTGTGTTCGCCTACTTAATAAGAGCCCACAGGCTGTTGTGGAACTTTCCAGCCACCCTCTTTCTGTGCTGTTGACAAAACACACGCACGTCAGCGGCCCTCCATCCTTACAATGCAACCAACAACACACTCTGGTCCCTGACGGCGTGTTGTGATGCATGCAGGTATCACTACACCCGAGTTAAGATTCTGGCCTGGTGAAAATGGTGGGTGGTAGGACCATGACATCATTTATACCTGCAGTTTAAGGCCTGGCGACACAGCTTTTTAAATGGTACGGTTCAGGTTGAAGTGCGTAAATCAGGTCAGGGTGACCCCATGTGTGTATGAGCTGTCACTGTACAAAAAAAACAAAACAAAACATAGAGTGTGCACAGAATGCACGAAGCCAACGTGACATCATCTGTTGGTTTGTGGCTTCACACTTTGAAGAGTCCAGAATTTAAACCTCGCCATGTTGGTTTGCTGGAGCCAGAAGTGACTATATTCGGATATGAAGTGAGGACCCCTGAGCCCGAGGACTGGAGTTCATGTCTAATCAATTCAAAACTTTATTTAACACAAGAGTAATTTTCATCGGTAGTCCCTTTGCTAGTTGTTAAAATACGCCCCAAAATAAATGCAGTACAACATAATCTATATACCATAAATGTAATACAGTGCATAATACCAGGAAAATTAATAATAGTGATGACAATATAAATGACACAACAACAGCATTGATAAAAAAGCCTCTGTTCTCACATATTTGTGCGTCGGTAAACCTTTTTTTTTTTCAGTCTTGAATGACAAATATGATGTGTACTGTCTGATTGATTGTGGATCTGATTTTCATTGATGTGCTGACCTGAAGGAAAACACAGTCTGACTGAACAATGTTTTTCTCATTGGACACCAGGCCTGTCCATCAAACTAACCAATCCAGTAAATCTTCCTCTTTTTGAAGCCTAATATCTATATAGTGATGACATTTCTCACAGATGGATCCCCAGATCAGTAATTAAAACTTCAGCTAATGACAACAGAGCACTATAGTTTATCTAGTGGTTGTCTGTGGTATTGCGCCTTTTTGCACTTGTCTATAAACACTCAATGACCAAAAGACAGCAAATCACACCTTCGTCCCACCAGTAAGGATTTGTGATTATCGCAACTGCCTCCTCATTGTTTAATATTGATCCTAACCTCTGTCAGCAGTGATGTTGGGCATCATCACATCTGTTGCTTTGGATGAACAAAGTCACACCCTGTTACATTTTAGCATTTCCACTACATAGCACCTTTGTATCGCACTCAGACCTAAACTCTTGTGTGAGAAGGACACTCCCGGACACAGCACATGAAAGCCAAACATGTTTTTGTGTCCAAGCACTTCTTGAGTGATTACGAGGATAATTGTGTGGAAGAAGCTACTGTAGCCTTGAGGAAATCCTCTCCTCGCCAGTCAAAGCATCATTGCCTGGGGCAAGACAAAACCGCACAGCAGGAAAAGGAAAGAGATAAATGGAGGTGAGGGAAGAGCGTGCTGGTGTGAAGAGGGCTGTTAAAGCCGCATCAGTTAGTCAATCAGGAAGAACAGCCTGAGACGATGAATCCCAGGCCTGCAATTCACACGCTAGGTACCTGTTAGTAGGAGGCGTGAACAGGTGCATTTACTTTAATGTGCTGCGCAGCGGTAGTCTCTCTGTACTGAAGTGGATTTGGCAGCACAGATGCACCACGGCGGGTTTAAAGATGGACTCCTATTAATTGCTTTTCATTGAAGTTGTCCCGCTTTGAGAGTCAGGAAATTTCCATCAAAGTAATAGCCAATATTAATCTTCAAAGTTGCAAGGGTTTTGGCCTCAGTGCCACCATGGGGGAAATTCACCATAATCGCTGAACACCATCAGCGTGATTAGCATCCAGTAATTACACTCCTGCATGCCACGCTGTTAGATGCTGTGATCTGGTGCGATAAGGGCCTGTGGTTTTGGTTTAATTATCCAGAGACTTAATGATCTCTTATCTGCTGTTCTTCCCCCACTTCCTGAGCAGGGGCACATGACCTCTACAATATTACTGTTTATTTATATAGACGGACCCAGAAATATTTTAGGAGTGCCTGTTGTTTTTTCCTTCTGCCATTTGAAATTCCTAGTTGTCCTTGTCCCTTTTGGTCTAAGTAGTTTCCTACCTTTGCTTCCGATTTCACGAACACAGATTCCTGGGACTTTGTTCTTGCTGGGAGCTGTGTGTGGGAGTGTTATATTTAAGGGTAAAGCACGGGGATGTGTGTCGTAACAGGTGAAATGCTCAGGGAGTGTGAGAGAAAGTGCACTCATCTGTGTACCTGCGTGAGGCCTTTATAACTCCTCTGGTCCTGCAGCAGTTGTCAGAGTGAAATGTGACCTTTTGTTTGGATTCCATTTAGTTTGCTGAACTGTAGCCGACCTCATAACTGTTCACTGTGTACATACACACAAACCCATCTCCACTCTGCAGGACAAACAACAGATGCAAACCCTTTTGTGTAAAGTGATTGTTATCCAAGTCAACTTAAGGCCCGGCCGTGATGTTAACAGCAGTGCACGGCGCAGATTGTAGATGTATACATTTGCACGTCCAGTTTGTGTTCCTGTGGACGGCGAGTTAGCGGGCATCACGCCATGTTTGACATCATTCAGACCTCGGTCCATGCTTACCCAGCCTCACAATGAGACAGCAGGGGCCGGCTGGGTGGCGTTTGATTAATTCTCCCGGTGGGAGCGTTGCGGTGAGGAGCCTCTGTGCTGCCTGTTTGTCCAGTAAAGGCTCATTGAGGTTGGATCTCCGCTGATGAGACGGCGTGGAAGGGCTTCGTATTTGCAGTGATTAATACGTTCTCACAGGGCCTAACTAATGGGCTGCGGCAGCGATGCACTTGGCCTCATTTCTGAAGTCAGCCCTGTAGAGCAGGAGGAGCTCCCTCGCCACTCGGCCTAATGGCGGTGGAGTGTTGTTCCAACTTGACCCCCCGAGTCCCGAGTTGCCCCAGTTCTTACTCCTGCAATTTGGCTCTCATAAGCAATTTTCATGTCGCTGTCCAACATTTGACTTATCTCAAGAACTCTGTGCCTTCCACAGCGTACTCTTAGGACAGATGTCATGCTTTTAATAAAACATCACTGTGCATTTTCAATAACCAGCTTCTTCCTTATGTGGAAAAAACACACAAAACAAATACAGTGATTCCTCTTTGTCATCAGAGAGACGCCGTCCTGAAATACATACATATGGACATGTGATGTTTTCTTTTAACACTGGTGCATTTCCAATGGATTTAGATGGATCATTTACCGAGCCTTGCAAATTAGTCTTTCGGTTCAGAGTTTATGTTCTCATACACTCCACCAATGATTTATTGGCCCGGGTGATGAATGACACTGATAGTATAAGTGCAGACCTAGCACATTTGTGCGGTAATTTGTTTGTTTTTGCAGCCCTGTGCGGTAGGAGGTGACCAAAATTCTGTGATGCCAAACATATATCACAGCTTTCTAAGGGTCTTTAACTCCATACATAGTAGCAGTAGTTTTACAAAAAAGAAAATTTATGGTCTTCATCTGCTTGAGTTGTGTTTCTTCTTGTCAAAGTGTGTATAATTTTCTTTTTGTCAGTAATATTTTCCAAATGGTCTCAGATTCAAACATCTTTTCAGAAATCCAGTTAACGTTTTAACACTTCATCGAGCTGTAAGTTACATACATTTAATGTAAACAATGAGTTTACGCTGCGTGATGTTCCTGCTGATAAGGCTCTGAGAGAGCAGCAGTTTGTACCCTCTCACACTAATTACAAACACGGTGCTGTGAGGAGCTTACATAACCCCTGAGGAGCATTTAGCTGACCTGTCACACAATACTACTCACTGAGCCTTTCATCATGTGTGGTTAGACACCAGATCACCACTACATGGTTGGATCAGGTGGGATTTATGGAGCAACTGGAGGAAAACATTGGACAAAACATGTCTAATTTTCAATATTTGCATTGGAAGTAGAAAGATTTTAGATGTGTTTTTGTTTTTTTTCTTCCTTGGTTGTGGTAGTGACAAGTGTCCACTGGTCACTTGGTGTCACCCGCTCCGCTAACAACCGTTACCCTTCGCCCTCCACCTCCCGCCCTCTCACCCTCACCCCATCCTCGGCCTTACCCCCGAGCCTGGGAGCGGAATTCTGGGAACATTTTTCCATGTGAAATGCCGAGGTCCAGTTGAGGGGTGTGACGCCAGTGCATTGTTCCAGCGGCAAAAAAAGGAACCGCTTGTGATGAGGCCAATTCCTGTTGGTCCCAAAAAAACAGGCACTTTCTCACACCGACTTCCTTCCTCATTGGACAGCACAAAACAATCCCAGACCAACCAGCAAAGCGAAAAAGAAAGAAAGAGAAAGAAAGAGAGGAGAAGGGAAAAGTGCAGGAGGAGAGGTGAGTTTAGATTTGGAGAAGTACTCTTTAGTCTGAGCAGGTTGTGCTGTAGCTAGAAAACACATAGATTGTGTCCTCAGTATTTACCTGACTGTCCCTTTAAAAGGTTAAAGGTTCTTTATCTGCAGACACAGACCCCTGTTAACTGTGCTCACCATTATACACATCATGCTACCCTAGTGACAAACAGCAAGCTGGTCTTATCTTTACTGCCTGCATGATCGTCATCACTTCAGTGAATCTCACTGCCTTTTACTGTCTCACAGTGTTTGCTTTGGGCTCCTGTGTGGTACAGGCGGTAATTGCAGGGCCGATCTAAAACCTTGCAGTCGTGTTATGGCTTAGAGTCTCAGTAAAACTCTGCAGCAGATTGAGAATCCGAAAAACAATGAGGAAAACGAGCGAGAAGGGCAACGAGGCTCAACTGATTGAGAGAGCAGGACTCAGGAAGCACCTGCCTGTGCGGAGAGCTGAGCATTTATCTGACCCTGCTTCACATCAGGTGGTTTCCTTGTTTACGTTATCTCCCTGCAGCTCCCTGTGGTCCAGCCCCTATTGGCTGCTCTGGGCCACTCCTTTTTCCACCACATTCATTGATCTTAAGAGGGCTTGCCACTTCCTTGTTTCTCCTTTCCCACCAGAATGACCATACAGAGGAGAAACTCACCCTTTATGACCACCCTGGAGCTCACTAGCAAAACAGTCGGATTGGTTTAATAAGCTAAAGAAAGTCAAAAAGCTCTCCCTGACCTCTCACCTCTGTCCTCACAACACAAACATGGCAGCCTTGAAGATGGCCTTCCTTTTCCTCTACTTGGGCACAGTGAAAACAAGTAGGCCCATCAATTAGCCTGACCGATAACCTTGATCCCGCTGTCCTCCATGTCACCTGTATTGCTCAACCTTAACCCAGCTGCCAAGATTTACACGCCGATCTGCCCGCGGGGGGTCAGGGCTTTTCAAACGTCTTCATTTTTCCGGGAATTCTGCAGAGACTTGATGAACACGCGGCAGCATTTTTAATAGTAAACTTATTGAGCTGTACTGCTGCTGAATGTTTCCTTTTCCCCTGTTGATATAATTATGGTTAAATTGCTGCTTGGCATTTGTAGTAATGACTGCAGGTGGGCCAGACACAGGTGCTGTCTGTAATTACAGTGCACATGAGATCCAGAAATGATTATCTGGGCTAAATACATATAATCAACCTCTGCAGATGCGCAACTAAACTGTTCTATCAAATGTTTATTGTCACCAGGAGGGAGGACGGAGCACTGTGTGTTAGAGACTGCAACGAGTGGTCTCTTGGGTTTATGCAAATATGGCCGCGGTGCTTAGGTTGGTACACCAGGATTTTGGTGGACGGTATTTGTCCTGGCAACGTTTTAACCGGTCTGACGTCACAAACTCAAATGGTCAGCCAAGTGGATCATAGGTGCATCGTATCCCCATCTACTGACTCAGAAAAATATCTGCCAAATTGAGGACGTGTGCAGTGTGTGCATGTGATGCTCAGTTTTCACCCTTCACCCTCCTCCTCTTCCTCCCTGCAGTCTTCATCATGGCCTCTCAGTGGCCCTGCTTTCCCTACTATCTTGTTATCTCAGCAAGTGTTTCCTGTGAGCACCTCGCTCGTCTCTGGGACATGTGGTAGAGCTTGCGCCGCGTTACGTCCACGAGGTATTGTTCTCCCACAGCTCGACCGTCGTAAATTAGCTGGAAACGATTTGTCAGACATGAGAAAGAGGGGGAGCCAGGGAAGTGGGGGGGAAAAAACAACAACAACAAAATCAGGGCTCTGATGTGGCCCCAGCGCTGAACCATACGTTTGAACAAATATGTTAATAGTCTCTCTAATTGCCACAATTCAGGCTATTGAGAGAAATATTATCCAGAGCACTCAGCTATAGGATAACTGGAGGAAATTTTCTCATTTTACGCTTTACTCAGACTGCTTGACACCGTTTCAGTCTCATGTAATTTTTATATTCATCATCTTTGACGACAAGCAGTGAGATGTATGTAAAGATGGAGCATATGGACAAATTGGTGTTTTCCTTTGTAAGTCAAAGAAAATCCTGCACAGTTTTTGGCCCAATTTACAGGAAATGGCACAATTAGGACATGTATATATTTGTGAGGACCATTTCCATGTTGAGTAAATGAAAAGTGTGTTTATTTGAAACTGCTGGAGGAGCCACCCCTGTTTATTCCGCAGGCTGATTCCTATTGACCATCAACATGACCTTCTTTAATGAGGGAATTCCTGAACATCAGAGGATGTCTAACGCACATCCTGGCTCTTAATCAACTTCATGCTCTCACCTATATCATTAAGGTCCCCCAGCAGTGACCTATTCTGAGGGGGGCGGGCGAAACATCCTTCAACCCTTATGAAACAAGTAAGGGAGCATGCTGGGGCTGAGAGATGACTCCTCATGAACTAACCCTCCCTGTAACCTCAAACCGCCTCAAGTTTGGCTGCAGTGGAGAATTTGAAAACTATGTCTTTCTATCACGACCCACCCTGTGCCATCCCCCTGGGGAAGCTACTGTCACAACCAATGTTCCCATGGATGGAGATGACCCCCGGGGATGCAGAGATTGACAGTGAGCAGAGTGGGACCAGGAATTAAAGGTCTCTGAAGAGTCAAGAGGCTTGTTAGAGGAGCAAAAATAAAAACATGCTGTAAAGCATCCCCACAACATCAGCATGCCCCTAGCTGTGACATGGGAACCCCATACGCTCAAAGTATGCCAATAGTCATTCCCCTCTTGACAGCGGGGGCAGGTCGTACATGAGGCCCTGTTTGCAGCTGGATCGCTCCCTGCTACCTCATGCCAGGCCGAGCTATGCTGGGAACCAACTCAGTTAAGCACACAACCTTGAGATCGGCCCTTGATACAAGTGGAACCTCACACGGCTTTTGATTTAAAGCCAAATAAGTAACTGTTTTACAAAGTTGCTTTGATAAGGAAATGTTGCAAGGCGAGGGAAAAGAGACCCTGGCAATCATCAGGAGCATGAAAAATTACTGCAATTCATTTTGAAAACAACCCCCCCACACACACACACACAAACACACACACACACACACACAGTAAAATAACAGTATTCCTGCAAGTGTAACGGAAATCAGAGGGAAGTTCCTCCCTTATAGGAACCAGGATTGTTCTCCAACTTTGATTGTTTATGCAAAGTTGAACATGTTTGCTTTAAATTATGTCACAATGTATCACAGAAGTGCTTCTAGTTTTGTACAGGAACAAATACTGCATGCCTCATTTGGATTGAGTGTGCATTTGTTTAGCTCTCTTGATTTAACCATCAGTATGCATTAACCTCTGGCGACATGAAAACACCACAACATTTTTGCTGTTCTCTAAAACAATCGGCATCATACTGTAATTTAATTCCAGTATATTTTGGCTCTTTTCTACTTTGCTTAAGCTTTCACTGGTATTTTTCTTGGCATTGTTTTATCTGATGATGTTGTCATCCATGGCTAGCAATCTACAACACAAACTATTTAACCCACATGTCCTCAGTTTGAGCCTCCTTCCCATGATCCCTGTCACTCAAAACTGTCTGCGGTTGTGGAAAGAGAGAAAATACCAAGAAATAACCTCAGATCGGGGATCTCAGTGAGGAAATTGACAATGATTTTCTACTTTTATTACCCTTCATATTATTTCAAACACTGGGACATCACATCCTGGTCACGGTGGCAGGAGGGATGATGGCACCTCTCTGCTCCCTCCTGCAAGGCCTATTTTGACCCATAATCAATCTCCTTAAATAGCTGTTACCATGGCACCCTGTATTCTGCAGGGGAAGATGGCAGGATGACAACATTAAAGTGGGTGATGGTTTGTGTGACGGTGGATTGCACTCTAACATCAAAATAAATACATAAATAAATGAATAAAATAAATGTTGGCTCCTTTTTTGTGGTCAGAGTGTCTGTCGGAGAAACAAACAGACTCAAATGAAACAGGACTGGCTGCTTGGACATCCCCCAGTGTATGAGGTGGACGTTTTGTAAGCCTCAGATCAGGCCAGATACATGAAAAGCTCTGCAGATGATACGTCGAGATAGAGATTATGTTGTGCAAGACTTAATAAGTGAGAAATAAAATCAACAAAAGATTTCAGATGCAGATTTAGGCATTTTTGGGAACATGTGAAGTTAATATTACAGTCAGCTGCGCACAAAGGAAACAAGGGAAGCTAGCCAGGATGTGTACAGTATATATAAGGGACAAAGCTAACATGACATCACTTGTTGGTGTTTTGAAGCCAGGAGTTTGGCAATTGAACGTTGCCATGTTGATTTTTTTGGAGTCAGAAGTGACCATATTTGGATATGAAAGAAGGAGTGAGGAGGCAGGTCTGACCTTTGAACCTGAGGACACTGCTCAATGTGTTTGAGATGACTTCAATCAAACTAAGAAATATTCCTAAATCTTCACCTTTTTGAAGCCTAATATCTACTCAATGATGAAATGATTTTTAGATGGACCACCAGACTTTAGCTAGTGACATCAGAATAACTGTAGTGAATTGAAGTCAGTTGGAGCCAGCATCTAGTGGCCATCTAGTGGTAATGCACATTTTTGCACTTCCGCATTGACCTCACTTTAGAGATCTGGCTGCTGCGTCCATTTCTGTTGACAATTCTGAACATCCGGGCACTGCAGATAATACCCATAGTGCACCATTTGGCGGTGAAAACAAACGCCATTTTCTCGTGTATTTGCCTGTGAGAAGCAGATAAACTTTGCAGAAAATCATGCCAAAAAGTTGTTGCGCATGATGGAGACTAAGCTTTCCTTTTATACTTTTCCTTCGGTCATAGAACGACAGAAAAAATGGGTAAATGCTGTGAAAAGAGTGGAAATGGACGGTTCTGTATGGATTCAATTCAATTAAATTAAATTAAATTAAACAAAGCGTAAATAAATCTTGTTATTATCACTTCGTCAGCATTACAGCTAGTTATCAATCTTATATACTGAGTACTGATTAGAATAGAGTATGCAGATCTGAATAACTTATATTTTAAACATTACAACACATCTTAAAACTTAATATAACTGATGAAAATCTACCTGGGGTGTCAATGAGATAGGTGTACAGGTCGCCGTACTCCATTTCTGGCCATTGAGTTGGGTCGTTACTCCAAGTGCCTCTTGGCTGTTTGTAAGGACAGTCATCTAAAGTTAGACCAATTAAGTCCAATTTGCGTTTATATCG
>OOFC01008883.1:1396-11572 GCA_900323345.1 Pseudochromis fuscus
CTGTATATATATATATATATATTTTTTTTTTTTTCCATGCTAGAGTAACATGTAACACATTGCCTCAGTGTTTTTGTGCTGCAGGTTTGAACCTTGTGTCTGCCTCCTTTCACCAGGAGGTCGTCTCAGCTACAAAGTTGCTGCTTTTTAACTGCTACACTTTTACAGTTTTTCTAAAGTGAAGATGTTTTTAATTTCTCTGAAGTCTACATTATCCCCCTTATATTCAGACGACAACTTATTATGCACTGATTTGTGCTGCTTTGCACTGAGTGGATTTCCCTGTAACTAACTTGTAGATGTCCAGTGATGATGCAGTGAAGCGAGTGCTCTCAGGAGATAAGTTGGACATGAAGACCAAAGCCAGCACCTCCAGGTCCCAGGACAAGGAGAATCGGGAGGGGCGTGAACGTCACGTGGATAAAGAAGTGAGAATCCTCAGCTCACTAAAACTTTGGATCTGTTACTCAATGCTTAAACCACCAAATGGAGTAAACTGTATTTTTTAGGGTTTGCATTCAGCCTTGTGATCTTATGGCCTGGTTGAATTGATCAGTCCCCCACTGGCTGTCACTAAGTCCTCACCCCAGTGTGTTTGTATGTATTTTTAGGAGAAGAAAAAGATTACAGAGCGCAGCAGCAGTGGTGACCATAAGAACCCAGATCAGCCCAAAGAGCAGGAGAGTCGACGCAGAGATGGAGAGAAAGAGCACCACCGTGACAGGGAGCGCTCTGACAAACACCACCGCAGCGACCAGGACCACCACGCCAAAGACAAGAGCCGAGACCGGGATCGAGACAAAGGACGAATTCGAGACAGGGACAAGGAGAAGGACAGAGATCGAGAAAGAGAAAAGACAAGAGAGAGAGATTCTCACAGAGACAGAGAAAGAGACCGTGACAAACGAAGAGACAAAGAGCGAGAGAAAGACAGAGAGCGACACAAGGACGAGGATGAGAGGAAGAAAAGTGGAGAAAGTGGCAATAGCAAGGTGAGCCAGTGATGTCTGTTCACTTTAATGTTGTCAACACATGGTATTATTTACATGCAGTGTATGTTTGTCCTCAGGCCAGAGTATCAGAGGCACCACAGCAAAAACCGAGCCCTGAAGAGCCCAGCAAAACAGCCAAAACTGTGCCAGCGGTAAGCTCAAGCTTGATACATGAATATTATGTATGTTAAGCCAAAATTAAAGCTCTTTTAATACAGCCTGTGAGAAACTCAAACGTTTTTGTGCCTCTTATTCTTGCAAGGAACCAAACCCACCTGAGGAGGTATTCAAGCCTGCAGAGATAATCAGTAGAAAATAGATATACTGCAGACAGCTTAGTGCTTGAATGTAGAGAATACTGCAGTGTGGGAGGCTAGCTGCTTGGTTTAGATGCTTTTGGGCTGCATGTGTGTTTAACATACATGAAGGCTTGTTTCCTCTCATTAATTGTGTAGTTGATAAATAGGATGATTAAGTGTATGGTGTAATGCTGTGTTTTATTGCTTGTCCAGCCCACAGAAGCAGTTGAGAACCAGGTAAGAACTTGCTCTGTTGTAATAGCAGAGGTGGCTCAGTAGCACTTGTTTAATTTTAGAAGCTGTGCTTTGTCAAGTATTCACTACTATTTATTTATTTCATAGACTTATTCATGAGTCGGTAATGTAGGACATATGTTTGAGCTTCATAAGTCAGCTGGAAAACAACTGAAGCTCAATAAAGATGAGAAGGTAGCAGTGTGTAGCAAGGCTCAGGATGTTCAGTTTCACTTAAAAACATCTTGTTTTCAACCAAATTAGTTTGTTACCAGTTCATACACAGTTGTCTCCATTGTGTTTAGCTGGATCATAGAGTGTATGTGCAATGAAAGAGGCTGACGTGATTTGGATATGAAGGGAGGAGTGAGGAGGCCGGTCTGACCCTCGAACCTGAGGTCACTGCTCAGTGTGCATGAAACTTGAGTTCAGGTCTGTTCTCATTGGAGATCAGACCTGTCAATCAAACTAACCATGCCCCTATGTAGTCCTCTTTTTGATGCCTACCTAATGATGAAATGAAATGGACCACCAGATCCCTAATAAGATGAATCACTGATGACATCAGAATGACATGTGATTAATGAGTCAGTTGGAGCCAGCATCTAGTGGCCATCAGTGGTACTGCAGTTTTTTTGCACTTTAATGTTGGTCTCATTTTTGAGACCTGATTGCTGCATCTATTTCTGTGTACAGTCTATGGTTTGGACTTAATACTGAGTACTACACAGCTGCACTACCTCCCCCTCAATTTTAATACCTGAGAAAATGAATGATGACAAGCAAATGGTCAGCACAACAGTGAGCAGTACATGAGGGGCCATCAATGTGTGTTGTGTTTTAGTGCTTGTCATCCTATAGTTACATCTTTTTCCTCACCTCTCCCTTTGTTACAGACTGACAGTCCAGCTAGAATACCTCGGCCTTCATCTGCCAAAGGGCAGAGGCGGAGACCCAAAATTGGAGGTCAAGGTAACGCCTGATTTTAACCCTTTACACCAACATTTCAAAAACATTCATCATGCCAACATGTTTTATTCTGACTTTACACCAACATCTCATAGTTAATTCAGATGTACGGCATAATCCATCCTCCTGATTGAACTTTAAATCATTGACAGGCTTTATAATAAGCCCAAAGTGATTTTACAGTTGACAGGTTTCTATTTTCACTCCACTAATAAAATCATTAACTAGTTCCCTTCGTGGGTTTCAGGAGTGACACAGCAGGATTACATTTTTGTTGGCAGAATCAACAAAGCTTGACTTATGATGATTTAAAAAGTTATCATTGAAGACATTCTCCTACAAATACTACAAAGAAACACAGCCCATTAATTCATCTGTTTTTGATACTTCATGTGTCGCCATGTCCTGTAATGATTGTTACTCTTGAATTAGATAAGACTCTGACAATGCTTTGTTGTGTTTTTTTTTCTCGTCTCAACAGATGAATCTGATAGTGAAGGAGGTAAGTGTTCTTTCGGTCGTATGCAGTTCAATGGAGGAAGATATAAATGTTAAATTCCCACAAGAATTTTTCATTTTGAAAATGAATCAACGTTACAGGAAGTTTAGATTACTTACTGTTTAATTTTTTGAGGTGGTAAAGGAGATCAAATGTATTGATGCTGATCATGCCCCTAAATAAACCTCAGTGATAGGACACCTTTAGTCATAGCTTAACACCCTGAAAAAAGCCTAGCAGCAGAGTTAGCTACCTCTGTGCAGCACTGAACGAGATTCTGATCTGACTCAGGATGAGGTGGCAAAGAAGTTTCCCTGAATGACTTTTGCAGTAATTCACAGCAGTTACATTCCTTGTTAAAGCGTCCGAGTGAGTCAATCAAGTTTTTTGCAAAGCCTGATATTATACACAAAAAATGTTGAACCTGTTTCACCTCTGACTGCACTCAGCATCATGTGTGTGAGATCAAATATGTGCCTCCATTGCACCTCCATCCACACCCTACAATCATGATATGGGATTTAGTCTCCGCTCACACATGAGTACATCCAGGTGACAAGTTAAACCACCTGAGGTCTACAGAGACTAGATTTTCAGGAAGTGTTAGTTTATGCCTTTGAGCAGTAGAGAGTTTTAAAATGTAGCACTCAGTGGGGCCCATCCTTTAATGTGAATTGAAAAGTACATGCATTAAGATAAAAACATGTCAGGGTACAATCCAGTATATACATGCATGTTCAAGCAGTGTTGTGTAAAGTCTCAGTGTCCACCATGCGAAGAAGATGTGTGATCTTTACTCTATGACTCAGAGCCAGCCTCTCCACATTGTTTCCCTTTCACAGATGGAGATGCTCAGAAACATCTCCCCCAGGAAAATGGAGACACTGGAGGATCCTCAGTTCCATCGGACATGACTTCAAGGTCTGTACAGTTAGCAGCTACCCTTCATTCACTTTGCAAACATTTGGTTGAGGCACCGTACATGGGGCTGTCAAATGTTACTCCTCACTTGCAAAAATATCTTTCTTTCAATACTTACCCTGCTTGCACATTGACATACACAAACACCTACACAATATGATAAAGATCTGATGATATGTATTTGAATATTTTATAGTAACCATATAATAAATTAAAAGGTGCAGTTCAAGTATTATTCCCTTGCCTTACGAGATACTGTGTTGTATTTATTTATAGAAAATTAGTTTTGCTTCAGAAACTTTGTCCAGAGCCAGATCCAAGATGACTTCCAGTAGATTTCACAGTTTGGAAAAATTGGAAAGTTCTGTTATTCAGCTGACTAACTTGTTGTGATTGGTTGTTTGGGCAGCTGTGTTACAGCAGCCAGTATTGATTATTTTATATATTATCCAGAGCAGCAGTTATGCTCCTAAAATCTGTCACAAAGTGCACATTTGGCAAATCTCAAAGAGCTATTAACAGACTAGGAAAGAGAAAATAATATAGTTGGTAATTATTTATTTTTTTTGTAATATAGAAAACACATGTAGATTTAAAATCAGCTGTTAAGAGACTTTTTATTTTTTATCCATTCTCCTTTATTCTCCAGCAGCAGGCGGATAGCACGACCAAGCAGTGCTCGCCCAGCACCTCCTCGAGTGAAGAGACAAGAAAGCAACGCTGATGTGACCCCAGCTGAGAGGTGAACTCATTATTCATATTCTTTAATGTTACTAATGTATCATTTATCTAGTTCTGTGACTCAAACCACAGAGAGTGAACACATTGGATGAAACATTTGTAACAGTTACACAGGATAAAATTATCAGCTAGATGGAATATTTCTTGCACATATGTTGTATAAATTGTGTTTAAAGTGAGTCAAGCATCTTGTCTGTCTTCCAGGCTGTCGAGTGCAAAGCCCTCAGCACCCGTCATCATGGATGGGAAGAAGCTGTCTGAAGATGAGGAGGATGAAGATGAGCAATTTCTTGTGGAAGAAGCAGTCCCTCAACCGGCTGATGGTCCTGAAATAGGGGTGGTAAGTGACTTAAAGTGTAAGTTCTTCGTAGAAATAGATCAGGGGTGTCCAATCCTGGTCCTTGAAGGCCTCTATCCTGCATGTTATAGATGTTTCCCTCCTCCAACACACCTGATTCAAATATTCAGTTCATCATCAAGCTCTGCAGAAGCCTGCTAACGAACCTGACCCTTTGAATCAGGTGTGTTGGAGGAGGGACACATCTAAAACATGCAGGATAGCGGCCCTCGAGGACCAGGATTGGACACCCCTGAAATAGATGAACCTGGAATAGTCATCGACTGTTTTTCTCTGTTACAGGAGCCTGCACAAGAACTTGACAGTGAAGAGAAACACGGTACACAGTTATATTTCTTCCATTTCTTCTGTCTTTTGTTTCAAAAACCCAACAATACCTCATATCCTTCTTAATCCTCTGCTTTCTGAGTTGTGAAATCATCTGTTTGGTTTTTTTTTTTCTGTAACTTGATCTTGAACTTGGTGTCTCACTGTTTCGTTCACTGCAGGTGGCCTTGTGAAAAAGATCCTTGAAACCAAGAAAGACTATGAATCCTCACCATCCTCCCCTAAATCTAAAGAACAGGTATGTACAGTCCAAAGCAGTTCTTTTTATTTCCACTAGAGGGCAATGTTAGCCTAGTTCTCCCCACACATCTCCACCATTTCTATCAGCCATTGTTTTTCTTTTTTTTTTTTTGCAAAGTTTGCTCCGAGGGAACACGTTCTGACCACACTGAGAAACCCAGTGCGACGCTGGTTTTTATCAAAAGAAAGATATAAACAAATGGTGTGGGGAGGTGTAATTGCACCGCCTTGAAACCACAAAAATGTCCCCCTTCAGTGAAGCTGAATGGCTAATAACCAGACAAGAAAGTATGGCCCCTAGGAGACCACACGCAATTAATACACACATCAAGATGTCTGGAGCAAAATGAGCTTGTTTTCTTGGGTTGCTCAATATCTTAGGTATGCAGGGGTGCAGACTTCTCTGTTTTGTGCATAGTTTGTAAGTATCTGCCATCTTTGGAGCAATCTTTTCGACTTTGTTTCTCTTCACACTTCTCTCCTGTGTTTCCTTGACAGAAAACAGACAGTTCAGGACTAGTTTTTCTGTCTTGATCTAAGTCATCTCCTTTTGGATTTAGATTTCATACTACACGTGATGAAATAGGTGAAACATTATTTGCCATTGCTCATGGATTCCCTTCTGTCAGCCTATCTATCAGCCAGAGAGAGGGAGCTGTATTTCATCAATATTTAGAATTTGAACCAGTGTGAAGCTTACAGTTTGGTCTGCACTCCGTGGTGTGAGGTGGTGTATGCTGTCTGCTTTGGGTGGTCCCCTTCACTGAAGCATACTCTCCCTGCATCCCTTCTTAGCTGACCACCCTGACTCTGATGGATGCACTGTTTTGGACTGTCACTCATGCAGAAAGGCCCCTGATCTATCTCTTCCTAACTGCGGCCTCAGACATCATCCCTCATAACTCACACCTGAAGTTGTTGGAGCTTAACCGGCAGTAAACTCAAATAGTTTGGCAGGCCCAGCATTTCGGGTGTGTGCTAAATGCAGTTTTTACATATCTCTACCAGACACACACAAGCAAAACATCCAAAATCACAGAGCTCTTTGCGTAACTTGAGCGCAGCCTTGTAGAGTTTATCGTAATTTTCTTAATGCGGCCTCCTCAGTTTTCAGGGGATCCTGTATGGTCTGCAGTGGCAGCTAAAAGCAGGTATGTCTGCTCAGAGGAACTGTGCAGCGCTCAGTCCAGCCCTCCGTCATTATTGGCCTTGCCTCGTCAGCTGTATAAAGAACTATAATGACTTCCTTCCTGACATGAAAGGGTGGAGAGGTCAGCTTAATGGAGTGTGTTTTTTTTTTTTAAATTGTAATCATGGTAAAACACGGAGAGACAAAAATGTAAATATTGAGCTTCCTCATTCTATGTGGTTTGACCGGTTTAAAATTACAGCTGCTGCATTTTTTCCCCCTAAAAAATACCACTATTTATCAAAACACTGTGACTGAGTAAGGCTAAAAGCACTCTGATTTAATATCATTCAGTGCAAATATGTCGGACCATTTTATATATTTTCTGGCAATTAAATCTTCATTTTAACCCCATTGTAATCTCTGTTCTTGCAGTACTGGTGTAAGTAACAGTTAAACAGACAAGTGATTGTATTTTACCATGTCCCACCAAACTCTGTGTGTGTGTGTGACCAAAGTATTTGCTGTATATTTATGGGGATGACCTTCCTCATGACCCCTCAGTAGGCCTTGTATATTATTCCAAGATACTTCTCTTTTATTTAGACAGAATCTGCCCTTTGCAACAGCTGCGTTTTCATAAGAATTTTTTTGTGTACTCTTTCCCCCCCATTTCTTTACCCCCATCAAATTAGCCTTGATGAAGGTCTGTAATGTATAAATAAACCCTGTGGCATACAAATGGATGGCTGTTGAGTGAGAGTCACGGAGGAGAAGGGCCAGAATACTCTCTGCAGAATTGTCAAGAAAATAAATACTCCTCTCTCTGCAGACCTCTGTGTCTTCATAAACATCCAGCGTTTTTTGTGGAAACATGAGGAAATGACCCTGTGGCTTTTCATTAGTCATATTACTTTTGTAGAGGTCATATTGACTTGTTGGAGGAATTTGGTCAGGTTTATGATTACCTACCTGAAGGCAGCCGAAATTGCTTACCTCCACCTTGACAACATATTTTGTCATACTTTTAAAACCCTTCAAAATCTGCTGTCATGGAGAACATTTTTAAATATTAGCCGACTTTTTCGAATACAGTTTCATTTTCCTTTCATTGCATTATAACCAGTGGTTTCCTGAATGTTCCCTCTCAGTTCAGCTCTTACCCCAGGGCGCTGACCTCCGTTGTCTCCCCAAGGGGCTACAGTGACCTTGTAACAACATCCTGTGACCTCCTTGCTTTTCTCCTTACCTCACTGACTCCAAGCTATTTTTATGATCTAGTTAGACTTTTGAATAGGCTTTTATGAAAAATGGTAAGGAAGCCCGTAAACAACATCCTCACCTCCCATCCCTACAACATCCCTGCCTCACCTGTCAGATCTTATACCAGGAAACACTTCACTCCAAGTGGACACAAACAGCCTGTACAAGCGTTGACGTTGTTACATGTGGTCTCCAGGGATCTACTTTAACAAAATCTGTTTAAGTTATTGATCAGAGTCACTCCCACTGAGTTCAAAAAGATTGATTATCTTCAACATTGGAGCTTGCTGTGTCACAGCCTACTGTTACCACCTTATTTTAACTTAAATTAACTCAATGTGATTGTGGCTGTAGCAACTTTATTGAGGCTTTTACATTTTCCATTCTCTTGTTTAGATCAGATTAAATCTTATAAACAAACGGTAATGAACAACAATAAATAGCTTTAGTGCTTTTTTTAATCAGGTCTTGCCATCAGCTAAGCAGCTAGTGTAAAAATCAAATTGTTTTCTCAGTTAATGATGAATTAATGAGTTTAAAGATTGCTATGACAGGTTCTAACCTCACAAGTCATTTTTCTTGGCAGATGGTTTTTTTTTTATGATTTTTTGTCCTGATGATGTTGTTTCACCACAAAATCCTCATAGGCAGGTCATGAATTACACTTTTGGACACATTTCCTAATGAAGCTGATTAGACGTGATTATGAGGTGAATTTCACTGCCCCCTGCAGAATTATAACGTGCAATGAGATTTTCATTCCACTTTAAATGTGATCTGGACACTGATTTTCAGTTTAATTACAAATTCACCTCGACAATTATTTTTATTTTCAACATCAAATAAAATGCTGAATGAAACAAGATTTATTTACGTGTTCACTTTGAAATGATAGAGAGATGTAGACCTTCAAAAGAATGCTTCTGCTAGAACACTTAACTTTGTCCTCTTATTAGTCCACTTCCAGTTTTCAAGCAGCAGCAGCAGCCAAAGGCTGGGTCGTCCCCATAGTCTGGGGCTTTCATCACTGTCATAAGATAATGGGAAAACCTGGCCCCCTTCCTCCTCTCTCACCTCCTACTCCTCCGTGGTCACCACGTCTAAATATTGTTCTGTGATCTGGGTGAGAAAAAGGAAAACTAGGAGCACACAGGTCTCGTAGACCCCGACAGAGACCTCCATAAAGCTGTGATTTATATCCACCCAGACAGAGTGCACACGAACAAGGGGTCATGTTTTCACGCCGAGTTTTTTATTTTCCAACAGAGAAGAAGAAGAAGGGGGGAGGGGGTGCTGAGGTTGCGAGGGGACGGCAAACAGAATGAAGCCATGGGTCCTGTCTGGGTTATGCAGACCAAACCACAGCCAGGCAGGCCGAATGAGCCATAGAGTATTTGTCTAGCTGCAGGGTTCATGACGCCCAGTGGAAAGCCACCCACCTTGCTGGGGGACCACTGGGCCAAGGCATTTCAACCCTCACACTCTTGAGCCACCGCAAGCGGCTAACAGAGTGAGGTTGTCAGAAATTTGTACTTGCTTCCTGAACAGAAATGGTGGCAAACAATAATGTTCGATGTCATTTCTGCCGTGTGGTCTTGTCTAGTCAAGCTGCCTTTTAAATTTGTGATTAGTTAGCTGCTTGGTTTGTTTTAAGAGATGGCTTGATAAGGCCAGATGCTGTGCTCCAGCTATACCAAGCATATGTTGCCTGCTACCCGAGCGGGCTCCATGACAGATTGTGTGTTTTGAAGAGGAAGCTGTCATTTAGTTTACACTCTGTTGCAAGTACGATTTCTGTTGCCTGGAGAAGGCAGGTGCTCCCATCTGTGGAGCCAAATAGCATAATTTGGGCCAAGAGTTGAACTTGAAAGGAGGCATAAGTGTAGTAGTTGTTACTCAATACTGTAGTAAAATAACCCCGCTGCCACAGCCTGTTACTAAAATAAACAGGACTTAAAGACCAAGACTGCGGGTGGGGGTTATGTGTGTTCACTGTATGCTTTGACTGATCTTCTGGTTGGTGTTTGTAGGTGTGTGTGTGTGTGTGTGTGTGTGTGTGTGTGTGTGTGTGTCCAGCTGTATCCAGTGGAAACATCTGGATTTGTTGGTTCCAGCTGAGGGACCTGCAGTGCTGTGCAGTCCTTCCCCCTCCACATAAAACACACTGATCAGAGCAACATGAACATATTGATCAGTGCAGGGCT
>OOFC01008885.1:4856-15218 GCA_900323345.1 Pseudochromis fuscus
CATTTCACCAACGGAGGATGCCGCATAAGGGGTCGAGTGGCGCGCCGCGAACATCAAAGAGGATTGATAAATGTAGAGATTTTATTTTATTTTATTTTTTAAATATTGAATATAAAAACAACAAGGAAAGAATGAAATGCAATATCACTAAACAAATTCACATAAATTATTGGGTTTTCTTTTGGGTTTATATTTTTCGTGAGCCGTAGTGGTCTGGTTACCATGGTGACCACTGGTGGTCACATGATCTGACGCCAGGGGAAAGTAGGGGGCCTCATGTCCGAATTGCCAGCTGATTCAGAGAACTATATCGCTCACTATGTAGCTCGGCACTATATAGCAAACGAGGGGTTAGGGAATAGTGTGGACATTCAGACACAGCCATTGTTTTCAACGAAGGCGGCGCAAATACAGGTAAGAGCTACCGGTACGTACCGTATTATGAATGAACTAGCTTGTTTTGGGAGTGAACGGAGTTGTAAGAACGTTGATTTGTTTTCTATTAATAAAGTTTGACTGACTGACTTTAGCTTCATAGATGGATGGATAACCCCAGCCACTACAGTAGTTTCTATTCTATCCGCCCTATATATGAAAACAGCATTAAAATCGGCCATTCATTGAAGGTGGGCCTTATAATCCGATGCACCTTATAGTGCAGAAAATATGGTATATATAGGGGGGGACAGTGCCCACTTAGGCCCAAGTACACTGACCTTTCTAAGTGTCCTGCGATTATGATAGCCTGCCATTACCGCAAACACTCCAGGTGGACACACTGCACTGCAGACACAAACACACGCACCACTGTGGCCTCAACAGCTCCAGGTATTGATTTTCACTTAAGTCTTACAGGTCCAGCATACACCTCTAACCCCCTGCCATCCACAATATTTACCTAGTTGCCAATATTTTGTCAGGGTGCTGCGGTGACAGATATGTGTACAAAGTAGCTGAGAGGCCTGTCCTTTGACATCTGCACTGGGTCTATTCAGCCGGGCACCGCAGGGGAGCCACGTATGAGATGCCCTCTTCATTTGTTTGTCTCCATCCACCTGCCTGTCTAACTGCCCTATTTCTGCTGCTTTCGCTTCTCCTCACCTATTGTCGCCTCCTCTGTATGTTGGGCTTGTATGCTAGAAATAATGGCTTTCTATATAGATATATAATAAACTGTGGTCTCTTTAGATGTGCTCATCTTAGCAACTGTAACGCTCAACACACACTAAATCATCACTGCAAAAAGCAACACAATGGGACACACACATGTAAAAGGCAGTAAAAACATGTCAATTTACAGGGAACACTTTCATATTAAAGTGATTACAAACAACAACACGTCATTTTTATTTATTTACTTTAATTTCTTCTTTCTTCACTCAGTCCTGGTTTGACCTTTCATGTATGTGACACTTAAAAAAAAAAAAAAGAGTCCTTGTGAAAAACAGGCACAAACTGGAATTTTGGCCTTTTGTTGGTCAGAAAATATTTTTGTTTAGGCAAAATCAGAGCTTTGAGGAGTTTTCTGTTAATAATAAGCTGAATCCAAAGCTCTGATTGTCATAGATTTCCCATCGGGTGTAGAGTGACAGATCCAGAGTTGTGTCTTTACCGGTCGTCTTTAGAGGCTCGATCCAGTCCCAGTGGCCCAGTGGTTTGGGAACCAGAGGGTCGCTGGTTCAAGTCCCACTCTTGTGGCTGGCTGGAGAGGGGCCGGTCCACCTCCAGGACACTGCCTGAGCAAGGCACCGACCCCCCCCAACTGCTCCAGGATGTGCTGGATCAATGGCGGCGCCCACACCCTATCCCCTCTCTATGCATGTTATGGGTCCCCTATGTGTGTGTGGATTGTTTAGAGGGGGCCCTGTGTCTGTAGGGTGTAAATTTCATTGTGTGTGTTTGTACTGTGTGCAGCATGCTACAATTAGGTAGTATTAAAATCCAAGAAACCTCCTAGTTACCAGAGAAGTGCCCCAAACTTGTGCAGGAATGCAGTGGTCAAAGGTTAAAGGTCAAGCTGCAGGGGACAGGTACGCTGACTTCATCCATACATGCACAAACCCACATACCCCAAAAAAAAAATGCAACACACAAGCAGGAAAGTCAATCACGGGGAAAACAAAGAAATGTGATTTGTTTGTGCAGGATATGTCTGCAGCAGGTATTGTGCAACATTACAGCAACCGTCTTATCTGAATATTCATGGATGGCACATTTCCAAGTCCAGCGGTGAAGGAGAAACACAGGCTACAGCGCAGATTAAAAGCAGGAGTCAAAGTCCTGGGGAGGAAGGGTGTAGGTGTGTGTGTGTGTGTGTGTGTGAGTGAGGGGTGTAGGGAGGGGCTTGGGGGGGGTAGATTTTAATGCATGGTCAGAAGCAGGCATCATTGATTTCAACACTAAGTGAAGGACAAGGAGTGCAGAGCTCGATTCCAAATCAATGACACAGTCTAAAATATCTGCCATGCCGAGTGTAAGGCTCCCAGATTAGTGTGCAAAACGCAGAGTGGCACAAATTTTGTCAGACACACACACACGGCAAAAAATAAATAAATAAAAATGCAGGCGTGTAAGGGGAGGACACGCAGACACACACTCTTCAGCTGAACCAGACAGTCCCATCCTGCACGTGTGACGTATACAATGTTTGTTTTGCTTCCCATCATTTGAAAAAAAGAAGCTAAGAAATCGCATGGCATATGCAAAGGAGCACCACTTACGAGGATCCTATAGAGACCAAAGCAGTGGGTGTGATAGACTAATTAAGTAGGGCCTGTGTACTCAGACATCAATAGGTTCCATCAGACTGCACATAGCTTCTATAATGGCCCATGCCCAATCACACAGGGAATACTGCTGATTACACACCTGCACATATGCACACATTTAAACACATGCAAAGCTAAAAATGCTAATATACTTATTTAAAATGTGCTCAAAAAGTTTTTTCCCTCCCTATTTGCACTTTAGATTACAGCATCGCTTGTGAACAAATCGATAAAGTTGCAAAAAAATAAGGAAAAGAAAAGAAAGAATCAATTTACTCTGACCCTTTGACTGGTTAAAGAGTTGAGGGAAAAAAAAAAAAGATGTTGCACAAAGAGGAAGAAAAAGGGGAAACCTCTGACTGTTATCCGAGCGGAGGTGCGAGCAGAAATTAAAATGTTTCATATCGAGCAATCCGAAATGAATTGGGTGAGGCAAGAGGAGGGAAGAGAAAAATCAATGGATCTCTGGCTGTGGTGAAAGGGACGGCATCACGAATGGGATTTGCCAGTGGGGCACAGCAGCTGCCAAATAACCTAGAGCTAAAGAATTACAATAATACTGATGAAGTGTGTGAGGGCTTTTAGAGGCATTGCTGGAAAATTGCTCTGATGGAGGCATAACAATGCTATCTAATTCAAGTGCCCTCTCTACTGCTCTGAAAAGGCACAACAACAGATGTAACGCTACCTTTTGCAACCGCTAAAGCCAGTGGTACAAAAAGAAAGAGACACAGGGCCACAGAGAGGGGTTTTTCTATTATTCTTCGGAGTGATGAAAAGATTTTACATCATAATTTGTTTGCAGCGCTCCCTTTTAGCAATATTTAACTCCACTGGTGACCGTCACCTGTGAAGCGTCAGGAAACTACCTGGGCTCTACCCCTCCACTGTTTTAATTGAAGGAAAAGAAAGGAAGAAAAAAATCTATTTGTCCATTTCATTTTGCAGCTGTAACAAAAAAAAAAAAAAATCTCCAGAGGAAGGAGGGAGAGATAAGATGGGGTGAATAAAAGGATGAGAGGGAACAAGCTCCCATCATCTATTTTTATGCTGCATTTAATTTACATTTTCTTTTTGCTGCCGATAAAAGCGGACAGGGAACACAAGGACGGTGACACCCGGAGAGCTCCCCGGGTCAGAGGGCAGCAGTTAACCTGTCAGAAGCAGAGTACTGATTAGAATAAATCTACACACTCACTAGAGGTCAACTCCGGCCCCTGCTACCAGTCTGACCCACCACTCCTGCAGGCTGTGTGTGTCTATCTGCTAACTATGCACAGCGCGCTCACGTGTGTGTGTGTGTGCATGGGTGTGTGTAGGAGTTTTGCAAAGATCTGAATGAAAACATGAATGCATGTGGGATTTTACATTTATTTATCACAATTGTGGTATCAATTCAAAAATAAGAGAGGATCATGTTGAGGAATGTTACTACACTGGTTTATAACTTTTAGTTGGTTTTTAGCCATTTTTAGTCATTTTATGCCTTTTAGCCTCTTTTTTTGTGACTTATTTTTTTATGAAGTCTCCACAGTTACAGTGTCAGGGTACATCATTCATAGTTAAACATTCATCTTTATGTCAGTGTACTTTTTATCCAGTTGCTGTGGTGGTGTCTCCTTTTCTTCAGTCCATTTGTCCTCAAACTGTCTCCTACAGTCTCAGTTTGTATGTAAGTTTCTCCATTGCAGGAATCTCCTCTACAGTGCGCATCCACTGCTCCTCAGTTGGTGGGTCTGCTTTATACCACTTTCTTGTAATTACTTTTTTTACCTGCAGAAAGCAGTATTTTAATGAGATATTTGTTAAATTCCCCAAATAGAGTATCTTACATCGGGGTCCCCAACCTTTTTTTTTCACCACGGACCGGTTTAATGTCGGCATTATTTTTACGGACCAACCTTCAAGGTGTGGCAGATAAATAAAGCGAAAATAAAATAACACGACCAGCATATAAAACGAATGAGTCCCCTTTGCAAAGAAGCTCTCTAAAGACGTTTTTTACTCATTTTAGCTAGTTTGCAGACTAGTTTTTTTGGTCTCTGATCATGTGACCGAGACGAGGGTATTGACGTGTCAAGAGGGACAGATAGAAGTTAAGTCAGAGAGAATCCGGTCGATTTTCAAAATAAAATGTCTTTCAGACTCTAATAATCAATACAATGGAAATTATATAAATTATTTATTCTTTCTGTGCGGCCCGGTAACAGATGCCTCACGGACCGGGACCACTTTCTTACATGTTTTAGGTATCTCGTATCCTATTACTTTTAGTAGACCTCTCCATGATTTGTCCCAGTATACTTATAGTTTTGGGCAAGACCAGAATATATGAGTCTTGCCCAGTCCAGTCTCATTTTAAGTTACTTTTTTTAACTGGTTTTAGGCATATGGGAACCTGACTGTGGTCACTTTACTTTCTCTGTCACTGATTTATTTTAATTTATTATTTTGCTGTGTATTGTCATTGTATTGGTGCATTGTTTTTGTCTATTATTTAATTAAAATTGTGTATATTATATAGGAGAGACACTGTTTTCCTGCATCCTGTCAGTTTCTTTTGAAATAAACCACCAAATAAAAAATGAACCGAGACACAAAGAACATTACTTTATTATAGAAAAAGCAGAAGAAGCAATAACAGCTATTTATCCTAAACCCTCACCGCCCATAGAAACTGACAACTCTGAAAAAGTGAACCGCCGAGCTGTTGTCCACATCTCTTCTTTAATGTGAGGAGAAGGAGAGGGGGCGGAGGGCTGCGCTGTGGGATGGAAATCTAACGCACATAAACACTGGACTTCATCTCTGGGGCTCAGAGGGCAAGACCCTGCGGCCCTCTTACAGAGGATGAAAGAGCTATCGTTGAATAAAAGAGTGAGGCTGCCAGTGTACACACACACGCACGCCGCCAGATGCGCGCACACACACAGAATACCTCATATGAAGAGCTGGAGGCTATCACAGTGTGAGCTACCATGTGGGATGTTTTTGGGCCCACACCTATGGAGGGTGTAAAGCCACTGCTGAACGTGTAGGGTGAGGTGAGGTTACCACAGAACTGAGGAGCACAATTAATCTGCACATGCATTTGCTTTATTATGTCTTTTATTTATTAAGTAAACAGTGTTGGATTATTATTTTTTTTTTTTAGAGATTAAGCGCAACAATTGAATCAGCTTTCTTTTCTTAATTGCCACCACTGCAAGCAACAGTGTTAATGAGCACAAGGGTCATCCTCTGTATCCAGACAATACATAGAACAAATATTCCCATGTGACTTGAATTTTAATTTCCACTAACAAGGAATCTTCCCAAATTTGCATGTCATCAGTTTGCAGGGACTGATGCTGATGATCTCGATGCAAAAACTCTGCTCAGTGTGATTTGAAACATTTATAATAACTTGTTTTGTTTTTGCAGAAAGAGGAAAATACTTCCACACCAAACTTGACACGAAATCGTAACTGTCACATTTGACTGTTAAAACTTTGACAATCAACCCCAGACTGTAAAGAAAACAACCACAATCATTGTCATATGATTAAATTATTTTTAATACCAACATCAATGAGAGAGAGGAAACAAGTAATTAAGAAATGATCAATCATCTCTGCTGGGTTCCTGAAAGAAGCAACATGGTGGTGCATGAAAAAAGACACAGGTAGCTGTCAGAAACGTCCTGGTGTATCTGCGAAGAGCTTCTCGCCATACGGTTGAACAAGCGTTTGTGTTTCTCTGATTGAAAACTCTCAAAATATTGTCATCAACAGAAACATCTAAGAGCTTTATCTGGGGTTTTACTTTGCTCTGTTTACATATGATCCAACACTTGATGCTTGGATTACAAGTTGATGAAGCAGCAGGCAGGTTTGGATGCAATGGACTCCAAAAATAATAAACTTTAAGAATCATTACAGTATCAAAACTCTTGGGAAAATGTGCAGCTAGATACAAAATAAGCTGCTTTTGTGCTTTTGTATTTTAATATCATGCTTTATTTTCATCTGATAAAGCAGCGGTCCCCAACCTTTATTGCACCACAGACCGGTTTAATGTCGGCATTATTTTCACGGACCAGTCTTCAAGGTGTGACAGATAAAATAAAATAACACACCTGGTATACAAACGAATGTTAAGTTGTCCTTTACCTCTTTGCAAAGTAGCTCTCAAAAGATGTTTGTTTTTTACACATTTTCGCTCGTTTGCGGACTTATTTTTTGGCTAACGTATCGAAACATACGTGATACGTCGAGCGTATCGACGTGTCAAGCGGCACAGGCAAAAGTGGAGAGAATCCGGTCAATTTTTTCAAAATAAAATGCATTTCAGACTCTAATAATCAATACAACGGAAATTGTGTTTTTATTTATTCTTTCTGTCCGGCCCAGTAACAACTGCCTCACAGACCGGATTGGGGATCACTGTTATACACATGATATGTCCTATCACGTGACCGAGACGAGCGTATTGACGTGTCAAGCGACACAGGCAAAACTTAAGTTGGACAGAATCCGGTCGAGTTTTTCAAAATAAAATGTCTTTCAGACTCTAATAATCAATACAACGGAAATTATGTTTTTACTTGTTCTTAACTGCCTCACAGACCTGTCCCGGTCCCCAGTGATTGGGGACCACTGTGATAAAGGATCAATAATATTTGATTATTCTCATCAATGAAAATCTTAATATTCACCGAGATGTAACCAACAAGTAAATAAATATTGTCAGTATTCACCAGTAAATGTCAGCTCTAAAAGCAATGGTGGAAAAAATATGATCCTCATCATAAATTTAAAGTTTAAAATATAGAGTGAAACTTTCATGATCATTCGCTGTCACGGGGAAGTGGATTTTCAGAGTTTCCTAATCGCTGAAATTGCTTTAAAATTCCTAAATCAGGCAGGTGCTTATGCAGCAGCGCCTGCAGCACACAATGCTCACAGGTATCTCCCATCTCTTTCTTTGTGTGAGTCAGCCAGAGAGATCAGTGGTGTCAGAACTATCAGGCCCCAGTCTCAACAGAAGGGGGTGGAGGGGGGGGTCAGGTCAGGGGAACTCTTTCTTCCTCTGACCTATTGTTCTTCCTCAGTTTGAAAACACACCGCAACTCTTTCATCCGCGGCTCTGCACCCAGAGAAACAGGAAGTGTCTGCATCACAGACTCCATCCATCATCTGCAGCTAAAAGACCTGTCACATTTATAGACTTTTGACTCTCATTGTTATCCACTTCTAACACGACTGACTCGCACCATTACTCGTGGCAGTATGAACGTTGTCATCATAATTTTCTTTTGCTGCAGTGATGGTTGGGAGCTCTGTACTTTCTCTTTGATATTTGGACATTTCTTGATTTCCGCTGTCTTTATTTACCGTTAGAGAGCCACATGACAAGTGTTTGGATCTTTATGTGGCTCAGGCTTTTTCCCCCCACTTCTTGGTCAGAGCGGTCCACTCAGACAGGCTTAACTCTCCTCATCTCTCCTTCACCCAGCTCCAGGCCAACCCTAATAGCAATCAATGAAGACCCAGACACAATAGCTAATTCAATTTCCCTGCACCAGTTTTCTCATCAGGGCTCAAGGTCCTGTCCCCAGCTGATAGGGCCCCAGAACATGTCTGGAAGTGTGAGGATTTATCCAGGCCGTCAGCCACCCCTCTGTAATAGACACAGATAACCGGATTGTTAGAGGAGAAGGGAGAGCGGAGTGAGGTGAGGAGCAGAGTGAGATGAGGAGGTCACCTGCCTGCATGCCCAAAGTGGGGCCCTTACCCGAAGATACATCCCTCTCCTCAATCATTAAAAAAAAAAAAAACTTAATCAAGAGACTCCAACTCCCACTTTGCTGTCTTCAATGAGATTTCAGAGACTTAGGGCAAGACGGGTGGAGAAAAAGGGGGAGGTGTGGAGGACCTAGAGGGAGGTGGAGGAGTGTGGTGCATGTCTGAGGGGGGCCGAGGGGAGATTAACATCTGTGTGGCTTCGGTTCACTTACCTGGGGTTCCCAAATGATTCCCTGGCTACAAAACGGTCTGTATCCCAAACGGCAAAAAGTGAGAGAGGAGTGGATAAGAAGAGAGGCGGCACCCTGCTCTGGCTGTCTGTCAGCCGGTGACCCGTGGGGCAGAGGTTTGAGGAGACGGGATCAAAGAAAAAGGGAGAAAGTAGCAGTATGTGAACAAATATAGGGGGAAAAGATATAGTCAATGATCTCTTTCTGTCTCCTTCGATCTCTGCCTCCTTCATCCCCCCCTCTCTCTCTCTTTGCTTGGCCTTTCAGCTCTCCTGGACAGTAACCTGCTGTCCGCACCAGTCATAGTAAATAATACAAGGGTAGAGTGAGGCCTAAGTGCGCAACAATCTCCTACATGCACTGGGACAACAGAGTAAACAATACAAACATCAGAGACACAACAGCCCTCAGGCTCTGCATTCTGGCTCTCACACAGCCTCTGTGAAGTGTGCGCTTGTGTACGTACGTGCACGCACAGGTTTTTCCCTTTTTTCTTTTTTTTTTGCGTGTACATGCACGTTCAAATGTCATGTTCAGCAGTGTGAAAGCAGATATACTCACGTCTCTAGCGCCATTCGGGATCCCCGGTGAGAAGACATCTGATGGCAGATGCTGCAGTCTGATGGCAACTGAATTATCCAAACACACCAAACCATCACCTCTGCCTAACTCAACTTATGTGCGCACATAGCGATGCATACACACACACATGCAAAGACATGAAGGTGCACATGCAAGCACATATGCTCACCAATACTCTGAGCTTCATCAATTTAGGATCCAAACTGGCTGCTAAACAAAAATTGAAAAAAAAAAAAAAAGTCTGCCCCAATTCAGCAGGCATGGAAACAAGCAGAGGCAAATCCATCCTCCAACAACAAAGGAAATGGGCAGTGAAACCAACAGAAACACTGATTTCCATTCCTAATGCATCAGACATGGTGGGGAGATGTTGTTTCTGAGGTCTTCAATGGCGTGCCGGCAGTTGTCATCTGTCTGCTGTACAGCGAGTTAAAGCCGTCATGGCAGCCCGGTCCAGACTGGTGTACAATGAGCTGGATACCAGCCAAAATGTCTCCTCTCCAAACATCACACATTTCAGACAGGCCTTTCAACTCACACAGGATGGAAGAAAGGGCGAATTTGCAGAAAGGAGGGAAAGAAAAAAAAAAGATAATTCAATTTCAGTGTGAAACAAGAGGCTGGAAATTTCCAGCAGCATCTCCAAAATTTCAAAATAAAACTGAGGCAATGAAATATCACGGTGATTAATGGAAATGTCAGATAATTGTTTCCTGGCCGCATTTCATTATTCAGCGTCCCGCCTCAAAAGCCTCAACTAAAGCAAGAATTCATAAAATATGTAATTTAGCTGTGACCTTTGGCAGAGTTCAGCAGGTCCCCATCTGTGTGTGAGGAGCAAAGAGAGGGAAGAATGATGACCCCTTTAACAGCTTGCCTGCGACTACCTGCTGATCCAAAAACACTGGCCAGACATGAAGCCCCTGCATAGTCAAAGGATCAAACAGGGCCAGAGAATACTGCTTATTTCAGAGAAACAGAAAGAGGGGCTTTGGG
>OOFC01008897.1:1329-14776 GCA_900323345.1 Pseudochromis fuscus
CCATCTGACTGCAAAGGAGCTGCAGGATGATTTAGCTGACACAGGAGAGGCGGTGCATCATTCCCTGTGCAACAATGATGCATAAGCTGGTTCAATATGGCAGAGTCATCAGATGGAAATTTCACCCGTGATTTCTTCATAAAAAACAAGAATGTCAGTAACAACATCTGAATAACTCTGAGTCATTTTGGAGTTAATGTGGAAGTATTTGGCCTCAGTCACCACAGGTATGTTTGCCAGTAGGGGTGTGGAAATGTTTGGGATTGTGCAGCAGCCATCAAGAAACACAAGATGAAGCTTCTGTAGCAGCCCTTGAATCCCCCTGATCTGAACATCTGCAAGAGGAGACATTTGCAAACTGTGATATCTGCCAAAGGGGGAATCCCTAATGACTTAGTGAGGCGGGTGTCCACACTTTACACTGTTTATTTTTTCCATTTTTTATTGAAATAGAAACATCACCCCAAAAATATAACAAATGCACTGACATCTGAAGAGGATCTCATTTTAATCCCTTCAGAAATCAGTGTATTTGCTGCCTGAATATTTGCAAACAACTGTATGTTCACTAATTATTTACTGTGTGGTTTACTGGAAGTTTAGGAGGAGAACGGGAGGATTATCTGTCATTAAGACTGGCACAGGCACCTGGAGTCTCTGTTGAAGGAGGCAAACAATCAGCCTTCAGGGAAAGTCTTCTTGGCAGCATGTCACACATGTGTACCTGAAACCCTCCCTGCAGATGTTCAGACTTCTTCCTCGTGTTTGTATTCACTGCTTTTCATTAGCAACAACATGCCCATTCAAAAAAACATAATGATTAAACTTGAACGTTGGAGCTTGTCAGCCAGTGTTTCTTGTAACATGATGAGAAAACGGGTGGGGCTCATTCTGTGTGAATCCCAGCAGAGACAGATAGATCATCTGGGGCATCACACCAAGTCAGAGATCTACAGCTCTGTCCTTGGTGCGCTGGACAGGTCGTAAAATCACACCCCGCCTTTGATACAGTTTTTTTTTTTTTTTTTGCCAGAGACCCTGGATGTCTTGGTTATGAGTGATTAGGTTTCTGAACACAGCAGCCATGTACAGCAGGCAAATTAAGAACATGCTAAGTGTGTACATGGAGCGAGGCTACAATCCTGATTAGTGCTGGAAAATGTCTGTTCAGAGCAAACAATTACACACAGTGCCAGTTGGAGCTCTTCCTATTGTGGCGACAGACAGAGAGGGACCCGGTGAGACGACATGTCTGACTGTCTGATTTGGTGCCAGCACCAGCTGTGCACTGACGCACTGACAGCACGACAAGGAGGAAAATGTACTCTGTGAAAGCACAGTGTGCACTTCCCAGAGGTGTGTCTGTGTGTGCCCGTGTGCGCACAATAAACACTACTGTTGCTAGGGCGCATTTGTGGGAGGCAAAGTTCCCTCTTAAAAGCTTACAATAGGAAATCGTTTAGCGAAAGGGCCTTCGACGTAGCCAAATGTGTCTGAGTGTGTTTAACAGACAAAAGGGGAATGATTTGCTTGTATTTTTTTTGTGTGTGTGCTGGTGGGGGCTTGTGTAACGATGTCAGCAGCGTGTTTCAACTGCAAACCGAACACTCTCATCTCGCCGCTTGACTTTTTTCTCCTCATCCATGCATTGCTTTGTTCTCTCACTGTTTTTAGTTTCCACCTTTGTGGCCTTCCTCTGTCGGCCTCCTCCCTCTCCTCGCCTCCCTCCGGTGATTGACAGCTCCGAGTCTTACTGAGCCAGCTCTTATCTTATGTGGAAGGAGGCAGGAAGAAGCTCTGTCACACCCCACTACCCACACAGTCCCACTTCTGCACCCCGAGCACACATCTACACACTAACCACATTGAACTAACAAATCCCATATGTTTACTTCTTAACAGAGGAGAATCGGCTCCAGCCGAGGCCAAACTTTTCTTCTGTCCTTTCTCATGTCTCCTTCTCTGTTTGTCCTCGCAGGTCCTTGATGCCTCCTCCTCCATCTGCATTTACCTCGATGACAACAGCTGCTCCGCCCTCATCATCCTGGGCTTTGTGATGATGTCTCCGCTCGTGGTCGTGGCGGCCGCAGTCTTCTGCGGGCTGCTCCGAAGGTTTCGACTCCTGCTTTTCATTCAGCCCATCACACGTGCCTGGTACAGAGGGAAGCTGCTGGACTGGGCGGGGAGGGTCCACGCCTGGGTCTGATCGAGGGTCATGTGATGTGTAAACACTGAAGAGGGGTTTAAAAGTTAGGTCTGTGTAAAATGAACCAGGAAGGTGCAGGAGGGGGTAGACACAATAACACAAACACCTCACACCTGCCTTTATCCTGGTGTTCGGGTTTTTTATTGAGATGCCAGAGTTTTTAAAAGGTATTTAATTTTTTTTTTTTTTTTCTTTTGTGACAGTTTAATAAACAGACCAAGATCACTCTCACCTCTGTGGAGTAAAAGTCAGTTGACCCCAATAAATCTGTAATGTATTAATTGTTTTAAAGATGAGCAGTATTTGTTCATATTGTTTGTTCAAGGCCACGTTTTGTTTTCTGAATGGCATATTGAAAGCTGTCTCTATTATTTTGTCTACCCCCCCACACATTTCGGGTCAGTCTGTGGTTTATTGAGAAGAAAATGAGATTGTACTTAATTGTAGCATTTGCCATACAAGTCATATTTGGCTTTGAAGTAGAAACAGAAGAATTTTCTGTGATCTATAGAGTGATGTTTTCCTCCAACTTTAACCTTACATACAAGTATTACCAACCCTATTCTGCACTCGTTTTACTTGAGGAAACAGGAAGCTAAATAAGGACAGTCCACAAAGGAAATGTGAATTTTGTCAGAAAGTGAAGGATAAATGGTTTTCAGACAAACATCACCAGACTCAAACTGGTTTATGCCAACAGTGTTGAATTAGATTTTGTACATAAATCTAATATTTTTGTGATTTTGTATTGCTGTTTGCCATGTGGAATTTCCTCAGAAATGTGAAGTTATTTGTCTTTACACATTAGAAGTCGAGCTGAATGTCAAAGCATTATTGCAAACATCAGATTCAGCTCTGTGCTTTCAGTTGAAGTCGGTCCATTATGTTGGGCTCGGTCCCCTCGGGGGCTTCAAACACCCTCGAAAACATGAAAATAATGTATAATATATGACAAAAAGCAGCATACAGGGACTTTGATGTTGTCTGTGAGGTGAAATACGTGGACAATGATGTTTGTACTCAAACATGTTTATCTGATGTAGCATCATTAACAGTCAGGAGGGGGAGTTTCTGAAGAGTATTTCATTTTAGTGAATCCCATTAGCAACATCCTTCTTCATAAAGAAACAACAGTGGTTGACGGTGCAACAGAATAATGGCTGTTCAGTGGGAGCCAGGTGTTAAAGGGGGATTCGAATCATCTGATCAGGAGCTCGTTCTGCTGCCTCTTCACTTTCTGGTCATTTAAATTCATCAGTGACACTCACTGCACATCCTTTTTATCTGTGTCCTCGCTCTGTAATTAAGTGTTCAGACTCGAGGTTTCATTCCTCAGAAGAACAAATTGAGTCATATTTTATGACAAGCAGTCATTACTTATCTGTGTTACTGTTAAAATACATTTATTCTTTTTAAAAATGTATTTGTGTGTTTTGCTGCTGTTTACATCAGTAGAGATTTTTTTTTTTTTTTTTACAATAACGAAACACTGTTGAGTCCAGTATTTCAGAGAACTGTGCAGGAAAAGTTGTGAATTGTATTTCGTTTCCTTTCTTTTCTTTTTGTTGACCAGGTAGTGTGTCACACCTGGAAGATTGCAGTGGCTAATTGAGATTATTATTTTTTCCATCAGTTTTTCAATTCATTGTTATCAAAACATAACAGCATGTTGTGACCTTAAATCAATAAAAAAAAGAGGGCCTTTTTTCCCCAGCCTGTGTTTTTTGTGTTGTGACCTGTTTTTTGGGAGGTTGGAGAGCTTTGATGACATAACAATTTCGTCTGACTTTCTCACTCAAACATACCAAAATATACTTACAAGGGGACTATGACCTCAGTTTCAACAACAAACATCCCATGAGACATGCAGCATGAGAAAGTCTCTAACTCCCCCTCTGCTACAACAGACTGGTGAGTGTGCAGCCGGACAGAGACAGGCAATGTCGACATGTCGCGCTAAAAGGCTTTCGACTGTGTCACGACCTTTATCAGCAGATGGAGGCTGCACACTTATCGTATGCTGTTTGTTTGTCTCTTCAGTAGTTTTCATGTTGTTAATATCATCCAATATTTTTATTAAAACAAGGACAAAAGTGAAATCTTGGTAGTTGGTCCCAAATCACAAAGAGATGGACTGCTTAACAATCTGGGGAAATTAAGTCTGAGGTCACAAGTCTTCATCTTACCGTCAGATCTGAGTTTCTAGTCTCATATTAATAAGGTAACCAGAGCATCTCATTACCACCTTAGAAACATCGCTGTGGTGCGACTGTTCATTCATCAGACAGATGCAGAAACACTGATTCATGCTTTTATTTCACACAGACTTAATGATTGTAATTAATTTTTTACTGCCCCCCCCCCAAAAAAAAACAAAAAAAACAAAAAACACATCGGACAGACTTCACCTTATTCCGAACTTTGCTGCCGACTGTTAACTAGACCCAAGCGGGAGCATCAGTCCAGTGTTAGCTGCTCTGCTCTCTGTACAAGGACCTAAATGGTCTCGGACCAAGTCACATTTCCAACTCACTAGTTAACGACTTTCCTCCGAGATCATCCACTGCTGGTTTACTGGAGGTTACCACCAACAGCAGAAAGAAAATTGGGCTCCAAATCTGTGGCTCACACTGTCCTCTGTAGATATCAGGGACACACTGCTCAGCATTAGCTCACTTTGTTCACACAGATGAGTTCAGTAGTCTGTATTTGAACTGTCTTTAAAGTTTTATTCTGGTTCAGTGATTTTCTGTAAACATGTGGTGCTACTGCTCAGCATTAGCTCACTTTGTCATGTCTCCTTCCCACTCAGTGACTCATACCAATAAGCCCATAAGCTGCATGTACACTGTGTACTGGAAAGTGACTTACGATGTGGCCTTCGAAGCAGAGAGGGAGAAAACAAACAGGATGTTTTTTTGTTGAATGTAAAACATCTTAGGTCAGTCATGTGTTGCACTGGCCTTGACCGCTAAGTGAGTAGTGATTAAAATAAATTGGATGAGACAATGAGCTTGACTGTATATAGAAATGGACGAACTGTTAGTGTGTGGGCTCGTGATTTGAAGCCAGGAGTTCGGCATTTGAATCGCCATGTTGGTTGTTTGGAGCCAGAAGTATTGAAGGTAGGAGTGAGGAGGTGGGTCTGACCCTTGAACTCACGGTCACTGCCCAATGTTTAAATTTGATTCAAATAAATTCTCCTTTTTTGTGATCTGGGGGTTGATCTGATTGAGTAGATATTAACCTTCAACAAAAAGGGCTATTCTCCAGTCTCACACACATTGGACACTGTTGTGAGGGTTCAAGGGTCAGACCCACCTTCTCAATCCGCCCTTCATACCCAAATATGGTCATTTCTGGCTCCAAAAAACCAACATGGCAGCTTTGAAATGCCAAACTCCACAAGCCAATGGGTGACATCACAGAAGCTTCAACCTGCAGAACATTTCCCCAAACTGTTTGTGGGTGTTAGCTTGCAGAAAAAGCCCAGCTGCATATTGGACCAGTTTGAATGCTTTAAGTTTTTCTACTAATGACACAAGAATCATATCAAAATATGTATTTTGATATATTCTCAGTTGTAGTTACGTTTAAAGTCAGATCAGCGACCTGTGGCAGCTCAACAAAGTCTTCAGGGTTTATCCTCTGGGAACCATGAATGACTGTACAAAATGTCCATTCATCAAATAGTTACTGAGGCATTTCAGTCTCATTTTCAAATATCTGCAGTCGTCACTAACACAGCAAAATAAAATCTTCATTTCTCCAGGTTAAAGTGGAGAAACCTTTTTGTAACAAAGGCTTTTATTGTGGAAAAATGTGGACTACTCTCACCAGTCTGCACATTTTGAACATGTGGGTTTTTGGCTGCTGCTCTGTTTCAAAGTGGTCTCTGTAATGAATACGTCTGTCTGCCTGAGTGATGCTTTTAACACAAGAGACTATCACCCATTGATTCAGAGCAGTCGTATCAGTGTGGAGAATACACATGAAAGATTGACTGGAATGATTTCCAGTTATCTGGAGGTTCGGGAACGACTATTATCTCTAATATTTAGTTAAATAAAGGCTGATAATTCACAGTGAATCAGAGTGTTGCATAAACTAAGGTGAAGATCAGCAGCCATGACTCTCTCAACTACACAGTCGTACATGTTGCTGAAAAATATCACTCTCTGGGTTATGGCTATTAATTCAGTGTATTTTAAAGCAACTTTTATTCAGACTAATTTGTCTCCATGACAACCTGCTTTTCAACTATTCTCAATGGCAACCAAATTATATATAATTTATATGTAATACTGATTAGATCTCATTTATAACTCAGCTACGAGCAACAGTGTGTCTGAAATGTGGGTGTGCTCTTGGTTTTGACATTTTTCATCAAACAACTTTTTGTATCAAACAGGACCAAGACCACAGGGAAGTTTACCTTTGTCAAACTTATCTCAGCACAAGCCAGCCCACTAAAAGAGCATCATCTATTAAAATGAATACCACACCACAGAAAGCGAAAATAAAATAAAATAAAATATCAGCACATAATAAATGGACTCTGTGCTTTTACAGTAGTTGATTGTTGCGTCTCCTCCTCACAGGCCACTTGAAAAGTTGCAGCAGGTGATTTGTGTGTCATTGTTTTGTTTCTGAACTCCAGCACAATGGATTTCAACAGAAACAGTGACTCTGGGTTTCAAGGGTTGCTGGTGTTTGTATTCATTTGAATAATCTGGGACTAGTGATTTACAATTTTAAGAGTATGAGGTATAATAAAATAATCACAAACAGCCAAGAGGTGTCAGGGCCAAACAGAGGGATGAGAGAGAAGGAGAAAAGCAGACTGGAGGCAAAAAGCAATTCAAATAAACAATACGTGAAAGTTTCGGTGTCTGTTGAGGTAAGAGACAGACGGAGATAATGTCAGCAGTACGCCTGTTTAGGTTTTGATGGTTGACACATATAAACAGGATCAATACTTTTAAAATATGTAAATAGGAAGATTTTAAATAACAAAATTACTGAACTCGTTGATGTTATGCTTTATATATTTTTTTTATTATTTATTAAATATCAATTTCATTCATCACTTGGTCTGTATTTTCCAAACAACATGAGCAGTACTAATGTGAACATCATGCCAGAGTTATAATTGCATGCCATGTAATTACCAGTTTCACACTTGTAAACAGTGAACACATTAATGTCTATAATCAGAATTTTTACTGGGATGTCACATTGTTCTAAAAGTTCTTCTGATAAAAATTAAAGAATGGAGGTGACAGCAAAAACATGTTTCCACTGTTAAATGTAATAGACTGAAATTTTACAAATAGAGCAAAATATTAACCACTCTGTTATAATTACACTCCTCTCTACTGGCCATTATTAGTATTTTGTAGTAAATAATTTGCTTTCTGGGTAGTGTGACATCATTAGAAGAAATGTAACATAACAGTTGTCTGTTTTTTTTTCATTAGGCTATTACTGATTAGAAAAGATGGACTCTAATAACGACTGAATGATACATTTAGATAGCTTTGATGTAATTATTTACATGGCACCAACAAGAGTGGCTTTATTTCCCCTGGTAATGGTGGGGAGATTTAAACATTACGTGTCTGGGTCATTGATTTTAATCTCACCCCGGGTGTATACATGCATTCACAGCAACATAACAATAATCACAGTTGCAATTACCTGCTGTTTTTCTGTAACCTTGTTGCACCTCCTGCCATTTAAATCCAATCTGGAACAACATCCTTGTGTATCCCAACGAATCTCTGGGAACAGCAGCTTGTTTTTCTCTGTAGAGAGGAAGCCACAACCATTGTTGTCCTGACTGACAGAAATGTGTCAAGAAAATTTAATAATCAAGTCAGGAGAGCAGAAGCTCACTTGATGTACTGTTGTATTGTGGGAAAATGTCCTATTTCTCTGAAAAATTGAGTGTTATTATGAGGAGCATGTGAGAATTTGGTGATGTAATTAATTTGTTTTTCCTGATGGAGCTTTACACACAAACCTGGTAAATTTAACTGAAATGAAAATAACATTTTGAAGGATGTAATTTGCTACAAGAAGAAGTCTGAAAAATTATTCTCAATTCACTTGCAAGTTACTAAGTACTAGTCATGATGAACCTATGCACATGCCACAATTCCTGTTAAAGCGTGTTACAGTGAATAACATTGTGGATGTAAATATCTTCCAATAAGCGGGAGTGTGCTGGGATACAGTGTGTTTTAAAGTTTGGACAGATCCAGGTCAGTTGTTTCAAACTGCTTCGTAAGAGAGACATCAAACCAGTCCTCTAATTCTCAGTGAGAAAGTGAATATGTGAACTTAATATACAGGCTGTCCTGTTTTAATCCTCTTCACACCTCTTTATATCATCACATAAAACCCTGCAGCAACCAATGGCATAATCACAGCCAATGACAAAACCATTGTGTCCATTTTAAATGTAATAAAGCCAATAATGTAATAACTTGCCAATAATGTAATAAAATGTTTGAGGCAATAACATAATAACATTTTTCCAATAATGTAATAAGTTATGTAACTAATAGTAATTGGCTGGTCATTATGATTTAGGACAAGCATTAAAAAAATCCTTATCCAGTAACGCAATAAAAATCCAATAGTGTCAAAGCTTATTACATTATTGGCAAAGTATTATTATGTTACAGGATCAAGAACTTTATTGGCAACTTATTGGCTTTCTTACATTCAAATTGGCCAAAATTATGACGTCATTGGTTGTCATTATGCCACTGGTTGCTGCAAACCCCTTCAGAGCATTTGATCCGATCCACTTCATTACTGAAAATATTGCTTTCTGACATCAGTATAAAGCAAACAAAGGAACACTGATGATTATACACACTCAACAAATTAATCTGCATGATTACAAAAGTCTTAACACTGATCTTTTCAACCAACGCACAAAGCCTGAGCATCACATGCAGCAGGATTAGAGGTGATGTTGCTTCCAGTGACGCTGTGCAGCAGGAGTTTCTGTATTAAATCCGAGCTCTTAGTGAGTCTGTTTGTGACCCCCCTCCCTCTGCATCCTCCGGCCCTGCAATTTTCTTTTCAATTATGAACTAAATCATCATCGTTTCTATTTAAATAAGGCTACACTAAAATAATACTGTTTTCCTGGGCTAAGCCACTGAAGGGTGAAGTATTATGCCTGTGGCTGCAGAGTGGACACTGTGCACTCCATTTAATCTGTCTCTATGGCAGCAGGTGTCTGTATGTGTGTTTAATGTGCTAATAAGGCGTCCTTGTTCGTAACATGCTGAGTGTGCCAGTGTGATGTTTGTGTGTTTGTACTTACAATGCCTATGCAGCCTAATACCACTGTGTGTGTTGGAACCGTACCCACTGTGCTGCTGTTGTGGGCACGAGTGGCCAAGCAAATAACCACTGTGTTAGTGCACAGATGTTCACCGGGACCAACGAGCAAACAAATTCACATTCCTCATTTTCTCTGCCCATCCCGTGGAGGCCGGCTGCTGGTGATAAAGCGCAGGAATACAGCGGGATAATTACCAACAGGCAGTGAGGCGTGGCGCCTACAGCAGCCTGTCAGAGGAGACAACGTTTTCACGGCGGGGGTGTGGAGAGGTGAAGGCTTTTAATTGGCCTAATGAGCCTTTTCTCATATAGGGTTCATTAATGCACACTATTCTAATTATCCAGTGCCTGTAAGAGGTTTAGAAATCCTCCAGGGGTCTGTAGGATAGGCTGGATGTGGTGTCGGGGGCTGGAAATAGTGGCATTGAAGCCTAACTGACCAGTCAGCTGCCGTCATCAAACAGGGACTGATTCAGTGCTCAGTGATCCAGTAAAAAGCCTGGGCTTTAAGCAGTAGGTCTTATACAGTGAGGGCTTGAATGGTCAAGAACATACAAATAACATGGGGAGGAAAAACACAAGAAATATTAAATATTAATAAAAATTATAATAATAAAGTAATTTGCAGAATTTCAAATAGGGAATAAACTTTTTTTTATTGCTTGGAGATAAATTACACTAACACCACTGACATATATGGTGAATATGAATCTAAAGATGTTAGCTTGGCTGAGCACAAACAGGAAACAAAGCTAACCTGTCAAAAGCTCACTAATTCACACATTCATATCTGTGCACAGGTGGTGGTTAATCACTGAGGTGTAGGGGTGCTGCTAAGAGCAAAGCTGGATCACTGTGTGGCCCTGGTTCATGGTGAGGCACCTTTCATTTTTAATGAAGTCGTTAACACAAATAAACACGGGACGGGCTTTCAGGAACAGGCGTGCCTAATTCTTTGGCTCTGAGATAAAAACCTTGTTTTAATTCATAAAATCTTCCCATTGAAGACACATAATTACATGAAGCATACAGTGTGTCTAAGTAAAGTTGGATTTATTCAGTTGAGGACCACAACCAGCCAGTTAATCCAGCCCTGAGAAGCATTTCATCTGGCATCGATAAAACGTTCGTGTCATAAAAAAATGTTACCCAGAATATTACATTTCATGACCTTGGTGATCCCCGGACATTTCATCTCGCCCATCACAAGACTGACATTTGGGGTTCAGTCTAAAAAGTCAGCTGAACAAATACTTTGGTTCATGGTTAGATTCCAGCAGAACTGATGATGTTACCGTCAGTCTCAGCACGCTAACATAGACTGTATATAAAAGATGGATGTAGCCACTGGGTCTCAAAAAAGAAGTAACAGAAACAATACCACCAGTGGCCACTAGATGCTGGCTCCACAAAATTCTGGCTCCAATTGACTTCAATTGAAAAATGGTCCTTTTCAAACATGATGATCTGGTGGTCCATCTGAAAATCATTTTATCATTAAGTAGATATTAAGCATCAGAAAGAGGAAGATTTAGGGGCGTGGTTATCTCCAATGAGACTAGACATTTACTCCACTTTCATATACATTGGACAGTGTCCTCAGGTTCAAGGATCAGACCCGCCTCCTTACTCCTCCCTTCATATCCAAATATGGTCACTTCTGGCTGCAAGCACTCAACATGGGGCGGCTGTTAGTTTGAACGACAGATCTGGTCTCCGGTGATTTACAGGTGGTTTGGAGGCTCATTCACCAGTGAACTCGAGTCTCATACACATAGGGCAGTGGCCTCAAGTTTAAGGGTGAGATCCACCTCCTCACTCTTCCTTTCATGTCCAAATATGGTAATTTCATATCATTTATGTCACTTCTAGCTCTAAAAACACCAACATGGGGATGTTGATTTATCAAAATGTGAGTCTACAAACCATATACTTAAACTTAGGGATGTCAATTCCCGATGTATGAGTTTCATGGAGGAGGTTGATATCTGCTGGTTAAAGACGACAGGGGAAGTCTAACACCTGAGAGATTATGCTTTCAAAGATGATTACTCCAGAGTTGCTGTTCAAGGCTTGTAGTCTGATACCGATCATGTGTCATCTTTGGCAGAGGGTTTGTAGAATACAGGGTATTTTCTTCCTGCTTTTTATAATGAAGAAGCATCACCATCATCACCATCCATTTTTAGGTTACAGTGGTAATCAGGGCTAATCACGCTCACTGCTTAGAACCAGGATATTCTGTATCACAAATTGAGCTCACAATCACAGGCAATCACCAGGGAGTATTTACAGGGTATAATATCCTCATCTTCCTCTCTGGAGCTGTGTTAGCTTTGTCAAGCTCAATATTACAGCAAAAAAAACCAGTAAAAAATAAAAAAAAAATAATGTGCTTTTATAATGGAAAAATCTAAATTTAAAATCAATAGTATCAAAGGAAAACACATTTAGAGGTAATAAAAAAAACACAAACACTGGTGTAATTTCCTGCCATCATAACGAATTCTCCCTTGTCTGTCCTCCCTCACTCGCTCTTTGTCTTTTTCTCTGCTGCTTTCTGAAGCACTCTTGTGAAAATGAACCTGTCCTATGAACCATTTACATCAGGCTCTCGCCATCCATTTTCTACTCTTGTACTCTCTCACACACACTCAGCCTCACTTTCCTGCCTCAGAAAATGACAGTTCACCCAGTGTTTATCATCCACTATTATCTATAATCTGTCTCTTCTTTCCCTTCTGTCCTCCACATACCTGTTTTTCTTCCTCATATTCAAGAAATGTCCTACCTATGCTGCTTCTCTCTTTTTTTATTGTTTTCTCTCATGTGTAATTGTTTTTTTTTTTGCTCACTAACCTCAGTCATCCCCAGTTTCATTCATTTATTTTTTTTCATCCTTCTGGTTGGGACACCTTTGACAGTTTATATCCAGACCGGTGGTCAGTCGACCACTTTGGTTCAGACTGAAATATTACGACAGCTGTGTGGTGATGTGCCATAAAATTTGATGTGCATACTTTCTGAATTTTCACATGCCACTGGTACAACAGCAGTTTGTTAGCTATTTTAGATTATCATCCATAGACAAACAGTATGGACATAGATACCTCTTGCAGGGGTGCCATGTGTCCAGTGTTGAGGTAGTTACTCACAAAAAGTAATTTGTTACTACCTGCTCATTACCTCTGTAAATTGTAGTGACATTACTTTACTCGTTACTGCATTTGAAGAGTAACGTCACTACTTATTACTTTACTTTACATTTCTTAATTTACCGCGTAGATACATGGACAAATATCATCACTCAGCCTGTCCGCATAGTGGTTACTGTGCATGGGGGAGGTCCAGTGCAGGGTCGGGTCGACGCTGTCATGCCCTGGCCCCGCCCCTCAGAACCTAAACCTCACTTAGCTTGAAGTGATGAGAATATCACCACTGGTCGACCCCCCCCCCCTTTGTCTCCATCTCTCTCTCTCCTTCGATCGCTCAAGCAGCTACATCACTCAAATCGATCTCAGACTGCATCAATTACCTTAAGAAACTGGTCCTCAGTAATGGTGAGAAATTACCAGACCCAAATCCTACTCCCAGTGATCAGTGGATTTCAGATATGTCCAAATGGCTGCTATCACTAGCGTAACATTACGGGTACAGGCCCCGGTGCGAATACTATTTTTGTGCCCCCACCCCCACCTGAAACACAAGCGCACCTCATGCACGCTACACATAGGCACACACACACACACACACACACACACACACAAAGGCTAGGCTAACGCTAAACATTATGTATAATGCAGGAGAAAACTGTTTTAAATGATCTATATTTCACTAAAAACCAGAAAGCATTCAGAGAAACCTCCACCAAAACAT
>OOFC01008910.1:1667-12687 GCA_900323345.1 Pseudochromis fuscus
TAGCTTTTGCATTTATGGCATTAGCTACACTACTTGTGTAGCTGCCTAATAACTTCTGAGCTTCGAATGCTAACTACATTACCTGTGTAGTTGCCTAGTAACGTCTTACTTTAGCGTGCTAACTGCACTACCTCCACAGCTGCTTAATAACTTGTTAGCTTAAAATGCTAACAGCATTACCAGCTCCAATGTATAGCAGCTGGAAGTGAAATTATGCTGCCAATGACTCGGCAATACTAACACGTGTTACAATCAAAATGTGTAAATCTGTCATATTATCACTCTGTGTGTTAGAAATTCATTATTGCTCATTTGTTTTATGCCTCTTCAGTAACAATATTTAATTTATATAATAATAAATCAGACACAGGGCCTCACACTTTTTATACTGTAGTATCAGTACTTTGATGGGAGTACAGTATCTTAACCTTTAAATTACCAGTTCAGGATGAAGATGTTCCAGAAATCAAAGAAATAAACAAATGTCTGAAACAAGCTGCAGAATTAAAAGTGTTCAGCAGAGTAAAAATCTGCCTCAGTCATAAACCCGTCCGACTTTCCTCTGTGCAAACTTCCTGTGATGTTAATCCGGCGTGGCGGCAGAGCGTCCCATTAGCCCTCGACTCAATCCGCTCCAAATGTTAATCTCATTAAATTTACATCCTGACGCAAAGTCCCTGAACAACACACACACTTCTCTGAAGCTTCCCTTCGTCTGAACGACGGTTTCAAGCTGGAAACTCCCAGTATCCGTTTCCAGTTAATATGAATGAACAAAGAAGAGTTTTTATTTTTATTATTTCAATATTGTGCCGTATAATTGAGGCAGTCCACCCCCTACAGGTCATATACTGTCAAAACCTAAGAATCATCAACAACAGCAGGATTCTTCACAGTTACAAAAGCTCTCATCCAAATCAGTGTTTTCTTCTGAAAGGGCACAATTCACAGTAACCATTCTTCTTGATAAAATTATACATCATAGTTTTCCTCTAAAATTTTGAATTTTAACCTCAGAGAATATCCTAGATTATTTTCTCACAGATGTGCAACGTTTCCATTACTGACCACTTATTATATTAAATATCAAAACTCAAAAGTTGAATGTTGTTGTTGTAGTACCACCAGTGAGCACTGAAGGACGGTGGCCAAACAGCATCACAATCACCCGTTGGTTTGGAGACTCTTATTTTGGTGCCAGGAGTTTGTTCTTTCAATGTGACCATGTTGTTGATTTTTTTTTTTGGAGCCAAAAGTGACCATATTTGGACATAAAGGGAGGAGTTAGGAGGCGGGTCTGAGGACATGGCTCAATGTGTATGAGAGCAGTTCACCAGTGAATGAGCCTCCAAACCAGCTGTCAATCAAACTAGCCCCGCCCCCTAACTCCTCCCACTGAAAAGAAGAGTTGACTTTAGCTAATGACATCAGAATAACTTGTGGAAAAAAATTGATTATTTCGGGATTGAAAATGAAAATTTTCTTAGATTTTTTTGAAGACAGCATCTAGTGGCCATCGGTGGTACTGCACTTTTTTCCACTTCACTCTGTTTGGCTGCATCCATCTGTTATATACAGTCTATCCAACATTTACATATTTGACTATTTTTTAAAGTTGTGTTACTGCCTGTTGTCCACTCACTTCTGTAGTTTCACTTTGTTTGTGCTTTAAAAATCCATTTTACTGTTGTTCAGTGCTGCCACTTATTATTTATCCCCTTAATGCCCATTGTTGCAAATTCACATCATACCTCTGACATTCAGACTGCAGCTGAGAAAGTGTATGTATTCCTCCAATGCTGGTGTGTGCATGCACCTAGGAACCTATTGCAAGCACTGCTTACTCATTGGGGTGATTGGATTAGTATATATGTGTGTGCGTGTGTGTGTGTAATACATATAATATGATATATTGATATATGTATCTATTCTATGTGCTATAGACAAATGAATAATCTGCAGTTTATTTAGTATCAGCTTGAAACACAAAATATATATATTTTTTTGCACATTTGTAAATAACTTCAGGCATTAGAGGTTATTATTAGTTTTACTGTTTGTAATCATTGTTGGTGCTGGATTCAGCTCCACTTCAGGAAAGGTTTGAAAGATGGAGCATAAAGTTTTTTACAGTTATTACCGGATTTCAGTTTTGTTTTTCTTACATCCATAGAAAAGAAAAAGTTCTTCATGTTTAGTTCACTTGGCAGCAGCTTGACAGCATTTAAAAAACAATAAAATAAAAATAAGTAATTACTTTCAGTTGACTACAGGCTTTTATTTTGGCAGGCGTTGCCTGTGGCGTACAGTAGGTCGTGCGTTTCCACGGCGCTGCTGTGATATTTATGATCATTACAGGATGAGATCTCATCAGATAGATGTTTAAAGCGGTGACGCGCTGCAGCGATGTTCACCTACTTTAACTAATGTGCTGTAATATTCATGTCTCTCCCACTTTAAAAAAGTCTCTCCTCCAATATTCATGAAGGTCTTCAGCTCAAACTGTGAGACAGAAAGTCACATTCAAACTTTTCTAAAGTCTCCAACAGACTCAGGAGGATTTGTTTTCCTTCCAGACTCAGTTTGTTCTGAACTTTTTTGGACCTTTTCTACTCATTTTGGTTTGTTAAGACGTCAGCTGATCGACCGACTGTATCAGAACAATAGAAACTGATCAGCTCTGTTTCTGCTGTGTGGACACTGGTGAATACAACCTGCTCCCCTGTGAAGAAATGAACAGGAACTAAAGTCTGTATCATATGAATGCAGCACTCAGAATCATTAAAGTCATTAAAGTCCACCTGAAGGTAACATGTCTTTTAAATCCTTTTAGATCATCTCTGGTCTTATTGTTCCCTCACTGAACAATGTCAGAAAAAAATCACAAAAATTAAATTTATTTTCATGTCAGAGTTCAAACATATTTACTTCCAGGTTTCCGTGACTTTCATCATCTTGTCCAGAGCAATTTCAACCAATAGCATCACTTCATCCACCTGTCAATCAACCTGTTGTTAGCAGCACAGATTCCCTCCAGGACCTGTAGCAGTGACCAGTAGATTGTTGGGACCACATCTTTGGGTAGTACCAACTTTATTTAGTAATAGAGTACGTTACTACATTACTACGTTACTACATTACTACGTAGCTAGCTAGATAATGCCTAATGATGTTAGCAAACTGGCTGTGGTGTTTTGTTGTGTCTCAATGGTCCAATCAAATTGCTCTAAAGATGTTGTCCGGCCCTTTAGGTTTTAGATAAAATACCAAAACCTGTATAGAAATGGACGAAGCAAGTGTGATGTCATCCGTAAAGAAAAGAAGAAACAAATGAAACAAGGGTTTAAAAATCTTTTCTCGAGACATTTTTCTTTGTAGTTTTGAGGTTGGATTGACAGGAAGTTGCATCAGTTTTTGCCTGAAATACATCATGACGTGAAAGTTAATTATTGTCAAAATCCAGTTTCAGGTGGACTTTAAAAGATAAGAGTGAAACATGGTTGGACTAGCTTGATAACAGCGTGGCTAACAGCTGAAACGGTTAGCTAAACAAACCGATCTGAGCACAAACAGTTCAACTGGATGAAACAGGATTCTCACAACATCCACTTTAATGTGATTAAAAGTTAAACAGGATCCAGTAGAAAATGAATCTCAGATGAACACAACGGTTTGGAGACTGTGCTGCAGACACCAGCGTCCACACACCAGGGAGAGCAGGGAAATGATGTTCTTCCATAATAAATGATGTGTTTAATGTCTTTAAAAAAGTAGGAGAAAGTAAACTGGTTCGGTCTGAACTGGTCCGGTCGTCAGTGGCAGTGACAGGATCCAGATGTGACGGACAGACAGATGTTTAACGGTGAATCAGGTCAACAGCTGAGATGTGTTTGACTCCGATGTCGGTCGGTCGAGGTGACGAGAAACCAGACAACAGAAGAGAGCGATGACATGGACGGACAGAGAGACAGAGACAGAGACAGAGGACAGAGGACAGAGGACAGAGGAAAGAAGAAGAAACAAACTGAGAAACCGAAGAGAAAAGAAAACACAGAAGAAGAAACAGTGAAACCTCCACCAAGACACAACGTTCACAGCAACAGTTTCTTTAAACAGACGGAGAACGATGGGACGAACCGGGTCCACAGTCTGGACCAGCAAGACCAGCAAGACCAGCAAATCTTCAAGGCAAGCCAAGTCCAGACCAGCAAGATCATAAAAGTCCTGAGTCTAGACCAGCAAGTTCAGAGTCAAAATCACCAAGACCAGCAAGATCAGTCAGTCCTTAGTTAAGAGAATCCACTTCAAAAGTCCAGACCAGCAAGTCCAGCACATCTACAATTCAGACCAGTAAGACCAGCGTAAACATCAGCAAGTCCAGCAAGTCTTCAGTCAAGACAAACCAAGTCCATGGTCAAGCAAGACTAACAAGTCCACAGTCCAGATGACTCAATGTCAGCACGTCCAGCAAGTCTTCAGTCGAAACAAACCGAGTCAAATGTCCAGACCAGCAAGACCACACAAATCCTGAGTCTAGACCAGCTAGTCCAGCAAGACCAACAAGTCCAAAGTCCAGACCACTAAGTGTAAAAAGTCCTAAATCAACACCAGCAAGGCCAGAGTGAAAAACCAAATTCAAAGCCGAGACCATCAAGTCCAAAGTCCAATAGAGCCAGACCAGAGGTGAAAGTCGAAAACAGAGACCAGCAAGTTTTGAGTTCAGAGGAGCAAGACCAACGTTAAGACAAAGTTGATTCGGGGCAAACCAAGTCCAGAATCTAGACCAGCAAGATCCGCAAAATCCAGCATCAAGCCCAACAAGTCCAGAGTCCAAACTGATTCAGGTTCAGGACTTGAATCCAGACCTTTGGAAACAGTACAGATGTTACAGATGTTACAGATGTTGTCACAGTGTTTAGAGTGAGTCTCTGATCCACACAGGTTCTAATAAGACATGGTTGGGAGTCTGATCCTGGTTGGGATCACATGTGGGTCAGACCCCGGGTCAGTGCAGACGTGTTAACATGTTCCCCTGAGAAGTAAACTGCTGGATTTGGATTGTTTGGTTTCTGAATGATCCTGGAAACAAACAACAAAGAGAAACTTCTTGGTGGAGATAAAAAAAACTGAAGAAAAGAAAAGAAGAAGAAATGAAACAGAAGCTGCTCTGAAGAATATTAAAGCAGGAGGATGATGATGGTGGAGGGATGAAGAAGGGATGATATTAGATTAATGATGATGATGATGATGATGACGAAGGCCTCACACAACAGAATTAGAACGAAGCGCACACACACATATGATGTGTAGCACACACATGTTTTGTTAGCGTGTTATGTATATGTTAAGTGTATTTATGTGTATACTGTTATACAGTATATATGTAAAGATACAAGAGTATATATATGGTATCTATAAAATTCTAAGTGTATAATAAATATAAATATGTAGGAGTATGATGTGTATATATAGAGTGTTGCTCCACCAGAGTGCATACTTGTGTTTGTGTACATACTGTATGTAGTTTTGTGTGTACATGCTGTATGTAGTTTTGTGTGTACATACTGTATGTAGTTTTGTGTGTACATGCTGTATGTGGTCATGTATAAACCGGGGTTATAGACCATGATGCTGACCTTGGTCTCTCGCTCCTCCAGCAGCGTCTCCAGCCTCTTCTGGGCGGCTCGGCCTTCGTGGTCGTCGCTGACGATGAGGATGATGTGGTTCCACCTGAACTCTCTCATCAGGTCGAACCAGACGTGGGCCTGGTGGGAGTACGGAGGCACCGTCCTCAGGAACGACAGGTGGATGCTCTGAGGAGGACGAGGAGGACGAAGAGGACGTTAACAGGTGTTCATCCTCAGACACTGATGTGTGTTTGTCTCTTTCACGTCATGACGTTCACATCCTGAAGTTTTCCTGTTGCTGTGTGTGAACTGAGAGGTGGACCACACACTCAGTGTTAGCCTGAACAAGCTAACATTTAGACCCACATTAATTTGCTTAAGCTAATGTTAGCTTGTTTAGCTTGAGGATGGATTATCTTGACTAATGTGATCTAGTTGAGGTTAATATTATGTGGTGCTTGTTTAGACTGATGTTAATTTGTTTGACAAATGTTTACGCTATCATTTAGGCTAACATTTAGGCTAACATTTCAGCTAATGTGATTTTGGTTGGACTAAAGTTGGATTGTTTTAGCTAACATTAGTTTGTTTAAGCTAAGTCAGTGATACCTCATAATGTCAAAATCTACCATACAAGCTAAGGTTATCTTGTTTAAGCTAGCATTATTTTGTTTTGCTAATGTTAGCTTGTTTAACTCAGTGTTGGTTATTTCAGGCTAAATTTAATTAATGTGTGATTTTTAAGCTCTGATGTTAAAATTGATGTATTTAATTAATATTTAATTGTATTTAATTGATTTACTGTTGGAGGATCTGACATGTTTCTTTAGTGTGTCCTGGTTTTATGAAGACTCCTCATCACAGGAGTATTAATAATTAGCAGATAAATACTTCAGAATAATCAACACACCACAGCTCCATCACATGCTGCTGGTTTGCAGATCAGATGGCTGCAGTGTGGAGGACGGTCGGACTCCACCTGATACAAAGTGTGAATATTTCATCTCCGCTCTGGATCTTCTGGAACAAACAGCTTGTTGTTGTGTACTGGGAGTGCTGGGATGTTATTCTGGGACTGATGACACTCTCAATGATTCCATCAATATTGTAAAGCTGAGAGCGTCTCTGATCCGGAACAAACCGGACTGAATATTGTACAACCTGCACTTAATGGACCCTGAAGACGGCCCAGGACCGTCAACACGTATGACCTCCGAGACCGTCTGTGTTGTGCTGCAAGCATTAAATTCACATGTACAGCAGGCTGCTGGTGACGACTGTCCTCGCTGACCTTGTCGGAGTAGATGGACATGCGCGTCGTCAGGCCGACCACAGGGATTCTGTAGAAACCGGCGGTGTAGGAGACGGGCGTGGGAGTCAGGTGGTCGTTGGACTGAGGAGGGTGGCTGACCAGGATGGCGTACACCTGCAGGAAGAGAGTTTAGAGTTTAGTTATTTTTATTTTTCCATCTGTTTACGTTTAGTCGCACAGCGAGACAGTTTCTCACCTCAGCCACAGGATATTTATTTTATTAATTCAATGTATTTATACAATAAACTGTTAGTTTGTGATTTTTGAAGCCAGGAGTTCAGTGTTTGAAGGTAGCTTGAAGCCACTGGGTCCCAAAAAATGAGGCCAATGCAGAAATGCAAAAAAACTGTAATACCACCAACAGCCACTAGGTGCTGCTCCAACTGACTTCAATTTAAAAATCCTCATCCTCAATCCTGAAATATTCATCAATACATTTCTCCACAAGTCATTCTGATGTCATCAGATAAAGTCAACTCTTCTTCTCAGAGATCTGGGGGGAGGAGTTAGGGGCGGGGCTAGTCTGATTGACAGCTCTGGTTTCCAATAATTTGCAGGTGGTTTGGTGAACTCCAGTCTCATCCTCATTGGACAGGGTCAAGGGTCAGACCCGCCTCCTCACTCCTTTCTTCATATCCAAATATGGTCACTTCCTGCTCCAAACCACCAACATGGCCACGTTCAGATACCAAACATTATGTACTGACTGTTCCAACTGACTCCTGACTGATACCTGCTGCTGCTGCTGCTGTTTCCTGGTTTAATCTGAGCTGTGCTGCTGACAGCAGGTTGATTGACAGGTGGATGGAGGGATGCTATTGGTTGAAAACGCTCTGGACAAGATGATGAGCCACGTTTATCATATTTTCTTCTTTCCTTGTTTACCAGGAAGAAAATCTGATTAAAGTTTGATATGAAAATGAAATCAAAGGGATTTTTTGGCCCTGATGGAGGTTCTTGATCTAAAAGCATTAAACAGATTTGTTGACCATGTTTTACTCCTCGATCTGCTGCAGAATCAGCACCAGAACTTTGCTGGAAATGATGTTGGATCAGTGAGATGCAGAGTTGTCAGCGTGGATGTGCAGCTTCACCATCAGAGGGAATAACTGAGTGACTGTGATGAAACAGTGAAGCAGTGAATGCAGCCTGCAGCTCTCCACAGCCTCTTTTTTCTCCTGTTAATCCGTCCATGTTTCTCTGGGAGGATGGACGGATTACATCTGTTTCTGCAGAGAGAGAGAGTCCACGTTAATCTGACCGCCATCTCTCTCCCGCTCTCCTCTCTCGCTGTCCGACACGTCGACGCCATGTTGGCCTCATTTCCCCCACAAAGGGAAGTCGTCAGTGAAGGACGTCTTTTCTCTTTTTCTGCTGTTTGGACAGAAAATGTGAAGATTTTCTGCTCGTCTGTTCATCAATAAATCATCTCAGGATCAACAAAAACTCTCCTGGAGACAGATTTAAAGCTGATTTTAACCCTTAAATAGGCAGGTGCACAAAATATATTCATCCTCTGATGGATCTTGGCTGAATTGACCCAATTTCATTGAAACAATAAGAATCTGAATTTAGTTTTAAACAGTTCGTGACGACTTTTAAAACACTTTATTCGCTGCTTCATCTGTTTTCGCTCCATGTTCAGTTCATTAGATTATTTCTGTTTATATTTGACACCCACAGAAATCCTGAACACTGATTGGATAAGAGTCTAAATGATGGATTATCTGTCGAGTTTAGACCTGACAACAGACAGAGATTATTCTTCTTTTACCTTTTTATGGACGATGTCTGTTTATCAACTGTTTATTGGTCCAACAAGAACGTACAAAATAATCCATAAAAAATGACATTTTACCAACAAAATCTCCCAAAAATTAAAAAAAAATAAAAAAATCAACACCACATATCCAGTGTCTGTATTTTGGTACATATGATGAATATTTGCACCTGCATGTTAAATAACTGTTTCCCTGAGATACACAAACCATTTAAGAGTTCATATGACTGCTAATGTAAAGTCTAAAGGCTTTTTTTTACTCAGAAACATTTGCAGCAGGATTAAAATGTGCCGTCAAACAGACACAAGTGGACTTCCTGTCTCCGCTCTGATAATTAATACGAGACGTTTGTCTTTTCTCACTTGCTCTGGAGGATTCCTCCCCCGCGTCCCTCTGCACATATTGAAACTGAGAGTGTGAAATAAATAAATCTGTGACCCTGAAAATTCAACATTTCACATGCAATCAAAAAAAGGAGCTGGAATTAAATGGAGTAAAATAAACAACCATAACATCACAAGAGCTAATGAAATGCTATTTAACACTCCAGACTACAACCGATGAAGAATTCAGATTATTATTATTATTTTGAAAATGAAATAAAAGAAACAGTGAGTGGAGATATCCATTAACAAATAAAAACCTGTAAAAACATTAACAAAAGCAATAAAAACCTACTTTTAGAAAATCTGAATATTATCAGAATATGTAACAAAAATATCATAAAATGGATAAAAACAATCACAACATCTGAAAACAGCAATAAAAAAATCTAATTAATGAGGAAATGATTTTTAAAAAGCAAAATGTGGAAATATCCTAAAAAATGTAAATAATTTAAATAATAATTAAACTTAACAAAAATAACATAAAATGTGAACATAAAACATTTAAAAACTGCAAAAACAAAATTATGAAAATGTTTTTAAAAACCCATAAAATGTGGAAAACATTTATATATTTATTTTTTAAATGGCAATAACAAAAACCCATTAAAAACATTGTATTCTTTAAAATACAATAAAAACATAAACAAAACTAAAGTAGTGAAAGATAACGAGAGGTACAACAAATAATAATTAGTTTGTGATTTACATGAGTTTTCCAGCTGGAAATGACTGAGACGAGGCTGCAGAGTTTCACAATAAAAGTCTTCTATCATAGTCCTTTTAATTTGAAACACCTGCAGGAAGTGTGATGGCAGCTCGATCATGTGACCAGCTGCTGGTAGCTGCAGTTGGTCACTTCTCTCATGTCTGTACCAGGGATTCAACGGTACTCAGTACAACACCGAACTGTTCAGTCTGCTCTCCTGGACCACGGGCTTCGGTTTGCAAGTCATTTAGCATCCATGCTTCACACACTACTCTGTGTGTGTGTGTGTGTGTGTGTGTGTGGGTGTGTGTGTGTGGGTGTGTGCCTTGGTGAGCCCGCTTATTTCCCTCAGTGCTAACACTGAGCGTATTCGTTTTTGTGTAAGCTTCGGTTTATTTCACGATGCACGGCTAGCCATGCTAACAGCCTCCTAGCTGTTGAAATTGATGAAATCTTATCAATTCTCATCTCTACTAACCACAGCTTGCAGTTAGCGACGACCCTCCACAGCGGTCCACAGGTAGCATGCATGCACACACACACACACACACACACACAGTATTGGGGACATCCATGGTCACTACCTGTTCAGCGTTTTAATGGTTAAAAGGAAACAAGTGTCTCCAGTGTAAACATCCTGATGTGACACGTCCCAAACACAGGACGGTGCAGAGACTGGAAAAGGTCAACGACACAACTACTGTCTATTCAGAAAGCTGTTGAACAGGCCGACTGTGCAACTTCAGATAAACACAAAACACTATTACACACAAGACAAAATTACACACAAAACTGAACCAAAACCGTGACCAAAGCCCGAGGTGTGGACCGTACCGTCCCCCTGGTCTCTGCAGGGTTCCTGCTAAACTAAACTCACCACCTGACTCAGACACACACAGACTGTTCCTTTAAGTGACGTCACCACGGCAACAGCATCAGCCGCTGAGTCACTTGTTAACAAAACAATAAAAACAGGTTGAAGCACGAGTCATGTGACCTGACCAGTCACGTGACAGCCTCCTCACCTGGTTGGAGATGAGGTCCTCGCAGACGGACAGCGCCATCTGGATGGCGTTGGGCTTGTGCGTGACGGAGATGGCGTTCATCTTGAACTTGTCCTTCCCGTACAGAGTGTTGGCCTGACTCACCGCCTCCTTGAACACCTGCTCGTAGCGTTTCTGGCTCAGGACGGCGCCCACGTTGAC
>OOFC01008927.1:1611-17642 GCA_900323345.1 Pseudochromis fuscus
TAGCATGTCTGTTTGCGTCCCCCCTTCCTCCTACTCCTTTTCTCACGTTCCTTCGCCCCTGGCCGTTCCTCCAAAACGGCCCACCACCCCACCTCCAGACATGTCCTCCTCACCCTCCTACACCCCCGCCACCACCTCCCCTTGCATACCTCTCTCAGCTGAGAGGGACTCATTTGCTGGGCGCCTCTCCAAGGCCCTGGAGACAGTCCTGCCCCTTCCCTCTGCCTCCTCCCAGCACCGGGCCAGGCAGCGGAGGGCCAGCCTGCCTGCCCTGTTCTCCACCCCTGTAGGTTCACAAATATTAATCCTCAGGGGCCTCAGTGGTGGTGAGAACCAATGAGGAAGAGAGAGAGAGAAAGATGAGGAACAGTGGACACACTGGAGTCTGAAATTAAAGATTAAAAAAAACCAAAAACCTGCCAACTGCTTTAGATTTGCGCTCTGTAAGTGAACTGAAACAGACTCAAACGTTATTAATGACAGCACTGGATTAACTCAAGCTGTTGCAGCGCAGTTGTTTGTCATAGTGGAGGAAGACTAGGCTAATAAGCAATCACGTGTTTTTAGAAAATTACATTTATTTGCTAGTTAAAATCTGAAGATAAGATGCACAATGCAGCCTTCCTAGCCACCTTCACTGAATGTTAATGTTCATACAATATCTATTATCTTCATAGTTTACGTGTTGATGAAATCTTTTAGTAAAGGAAGTTAAAATCATCCAGACTGAGCTAATGCACCATCTTAAAAACTCTTAAATCTGTGCAGTGTTAGTCCAGCAGAAAACTCCAATTTGATGCATTTTTACTACTTTTATCCTGATGAGTAAATTCTTTATTTTCAGACACTTCTGTGAGTCTGTCAGTCTACACATCCATCTCTTCTGAACTCTCTCTCCCTTTAGTAGACCACCATGTGCTCATATTAGAAACAGTCTGTTTGCCTGAGCCTTAACTTTGCTCTGTGCTACAAAATACTTCTATGAAATGCATCATCTATCAGGAAAACTGCTTGAAAATTAAACACATTTTGGGCAGAAAGTACAGAAGATATCTGTAACTATTCAGTATGTAAGAGGGGAAATTAACTTTAATGTGTGATTATTTAACTTACTTGAATATGTATCAAACACACAACTTCATATTGGATCAAACAAATACAGGTGTTCGTGCACAAATCTGAGACAAAAGAAAGAAAACCATCTAAAAATTGTTGCAATCTACTTCAGAGTTTGTTTTCATATATCCTTAATATCTTAATTCAGAGTCATAGCTGCAGCTCAGTCAGCAGGTGATTATTTTACAGGGAGATCAGTGTTTTCCTGATTGCAGATGCATCAGGATACTGTTACATTTAGAGCCAGTATTTGCTCTTTCCTCTCTTTGCATTTAATACTTAGCCTCCCGTCCACCTGTCCGCCCATGTCTGTCTCTCCTTCAGTCTTGTCTCTGTGTGGTCTGCCTGTCTTTGTGTGTCACCTGATCTGTCTGTTGTAACAAACTTTGTATCTCTATGTTACCTGTTTGTTTCATCTCATCACTTTGTTCTACAGCTTCTAAGTATGTTATTTCCTTTCCTAACCACATAATATTTCTTTTAGTGTGAAGCGTGAATATTTATCTCTTTTTCTCTTGGTGTTTTGAGATGATGCTCTTTTTGATGCACTATTTTCTCCATTTCATGTGGGGCCCTTTGCTTTGGTTCTCTCTGTCATTCTCTGAGTCTCATTCTTAAATCCATTGTATCTCATTGTCGCAGCAGCATTCAATGCCACACCCCTTCAGCGGAGGAGCAAGCGCTGGAGGAGGAGGAGGAGGAGGAGCAGGAGGGAACATCCCTCTCCCAACCCTCCCAGACCCCCCAACGATTTTCTTCCCCTCCATCCCCGAACGCCCCATTTCCTTCTCACCTCCCCCCACTGGGCCTCCGAAGGCCTACAACACCCAGAGACGCAAGAGCACGTCCATTCTCGAGGCGCATACCCGACACTTCCAGCCTGCCTACCCTCGCTATGGGAGCAGCCTCCATCCCTTCTCTGGGATGGAGGGTGTTGAGACTCCCTCTCTCTTTATGGTCAATCCTGGTTTTGCAGCAGCTGCTCAGAGACTTGGTGTTGGGGAACCTCTGCATCTCCCAGGGCAATCTGACCCAAGTTTGTATGGCTACAAGGACATGAGAGCAGAGCATGAGGAAGCAGTGCGGAGATTAAGTCTAAATCAAGCTGCCTTATTGGACCATTATGAAGCAATGGCATATGGAGGATACCCGATGACAGCACACCAGCTTAGCCACTTGAGTTTCCATCAACAGAGGCAAGCAGCAGCTGCAGCTGCTAGTCTGGGTTTTGATCCCGGTCCTCCGTCTCAACCAGGGTTCTTGCACCCACACATCATGCAGAGAATGAGTGCACACAGCCCGATACCTCCACCGTTACCCCCCATGAGTGCGCCCACTGGTGGCTCTGTTTCTTCTGCATCATCTGAGGGATGCTTTCCACCCCAGCACGCTTCCTCATCCTCCTTCCCTATTTCTGCACCTCCAGTAATAGCCGACGCGCCGCCACCTACTGGAAGTGTGTTTGAGTTTCATTTAGCTGCAGCCGCCGCAGCTGCTGCCGCTGCCGGAGACCCGAGTCTGCTGGCATCCAGACTTTACAGAGCCCGAAGGAGCTCCATGGACCTCCCTCTAGAGGAGAGCACTGGAACAGGATCAAGTGGCTCAGGCACTTACAGCCGTCTCCAGCCGGTGACCGAAGAACTGTACACATATGTCAGCCCGGAGCTCCCCTTACCTCCTGGAAGTCTTCTCCTTCACCACACAGGGGTGACCACCAAGGACAGAAGCCCAGAACCATCTAGTGACTCTCTGGCCTCTTCCGATGCTGGAGAGTTTCAGTCACCACCTCCCCCATCCCTCCTTCCTTCCTATGACTCCTCAGCTGCTCAGTCCATCCCTCGCTCGTCCTCCTCTGCGCTCTACGACTCATCAGTGGGAGCGCTCCACATTGATCCCCAGGGACATCCACCCTCTGTGCAGAACTTTCTACCCCCAACCCCGTCCTCTGAGCTCCCACTTGGGGGAGCGTCGTCAACACAGCTGGAGTCTCTCATCCAGAATGCGTGGGCCCGGCACGGAGGGGTCGTACCAGCCCAACCCGATATGACGTACCATGAGTCATTGCTGGCCATGCAGGCTGCTAACCCCACTCTGGTACACAGTTTAGACCTTAAACACACCCCTAGTCCTCTGGGTCAGTTACTAGTTTCCTTTTTTAAAAATCTTTTAAAATATGCATATACAGCTGTTGATTGGTGGATATACTGTAATTGCTATTTTATTATATTCCCTGTTCTAAATTGTTGACTACAAATTGACAGCATTGGGCACATGAAGAATTTGATATATTTTGCTATAAACTTTTAATATGGTGAAGACAGTTAATACATTTATTGTTCCTCTGCCCCGAAGATAAGTGTCCACTAGTTTAGAATATATCAATCAAAAATTACAGCGAATAGTTCAGGAAAAAATATCTACAATAAATCGCATTAGTAATCTGACCCAGAGGCAGTTCGACCAATCCCTGTTGTTTTTATACCCTGCCGACCCAGCTGCCCCAGCTGATGCTTACATGTCATCATGTAGTCCTTGGTTGTGATTTTAACCCCCTCCAGTCATATCAGCACCTCAGAGAGAGTCTCACGGTCTCCATCTTAATGTCTCACATTATTCTTTCCTTGACAGTGTTTCCTTACCGACGAATTACTTCAAGAAAAATGTTATGAATGTTAGGATTTATAGAGGAGGGCACGACCCAGAGCACATCTGGGAAAGACCTAGACCAGAACTGTTTAAGTTCAACATGAGAATTATTATTGTTAGTCGAGTACGAATCATTTTAACAGCAGCATTCAGAAGGCAGTCTTTGAGACACTCTCTGGTGCACAGGCTCTTTAAGTGTCTAAGCCCCCTCCTTTCTGTGTTTATGTTGTGTATTTGGTTTATTTTGTCAGTATCAGTAAGTAATATTTTGTCTGTATGTTCATATATGAAAATATATGAGAAATGTGTGTTTGTGCGGGTATACTGTATCTGAAGTATACTTGAATTTTTGCTCGTACAAATCCAAAGTCAGTTTGGTCCTGAGCCAAGAGCAGCAACTTTAAAAAAAGTATGTCAAAATATAATCTAGAAAAAGTAAAATACATTTAATAGCATGTTATGAATCGACCTAGTCCAAGGTTCTTAAGAAAACCACTGAGTTATAATAAAGCTGCAAGACTTTGTTGATTTGTGTGGACAAACACACAGAAACATACAACAAAACTGAGGGGGCTTCGACAAACCAAGCAATGTAACCGTGCAGAGAGACATTCATTTGTATATTTTTAGATTCTTTGTTGTTTTGTGTTGTAAATACTAAAGAACTTGGCTGCAAGCTAGTTCTTTATTTTAGCATATTTTGTTGTCATTTCCTGCCTGAACTGAAAATCAACCTCCTGCTCAGGGTTCAAAGGTCACAGCTGAAACTCTTTAAACCCTTAGAATGCTGATGTTATCAGTGACATCTATACTTTCTTTATTGTTTACTTTGATCACTCTTCTTTTTATTTCCTCAGTCTGTGTTTTCTGTCGTTAACTCTACTTTTGTTTCATTTAATTTATCCGAAGTTCTTGATCTTTCTAAATATTTTATTTATTAAATTTGTGTTGTGTAAAATTCTTCCTTGTGTTACTGCCTGTGATAATAGAAAAAAGTTAGGTAGCAGTGTGTCTGGTGCAACATATTGTACTCGTGTAAGCTTTCACTGTGAGCTTCACGACAAGTATAAAGTTGCACACAGCCTTCTAAGGGTCAATATTTTGGTCGTAATAGTTTGTTTGCTACAGCCCTGGAAAATGTAGCGCTCTGTCCATGACAAATGTAGCAGGATTGAAGATCAAATATGTAAATACCACCAAAGTTTACCATGATGGAGAACAGAAGGAAGATGTGTCAGACTTTTACAGAGTTAAAAAAGTCAGGATGAAATCTGAAAGAAGCAGGGAGAGTTTTAAAATGTTCAACTTAGCTTCTACTCTGTGCTTCATTGACTATGTAACAACTGATCACTGCCAATCACTTAGGGTCTGACCTGCATGTTAAAAGAAATCCTACTTACCCCCCTGCCTAACCCCAGTACTGTACCTGTACTGTTGTACCTGCTGCACTACAAGTTGTGTATCTGTGTATATGCGTACCGTGGGTGCATATATCTGTGACCGGATGTCTCCGTGCTCTCTGGGTGCATGTGTGCATACACAAGAGGAAAATCTAGATTAAACACTGATCACTAGCAGAAATACCTTGTGTTTGCACTCATGTACAGTTTTTCTCTTAAAGCTACAAACATTTTCTAATTGTTTTTTTCTCTCTCTCCTTGTCCCCAATCTCTCTTGATTTCTCACCTCCGTCCTTCATCTCTTCACATCCTTCAACATTTCTTCCTCTCTCTCCATTTTTCTGTCTGTCTTCCTCTAAATGTCTTTCTGCATAGCAGGTTCAGACCCTGACCCCTCAGCCAACTCCAGGACCTCCTCTGGCCCCTGCCACCACTCAGCCAGCTCCTCCTGGGACCGCCCAGCAGGTACAACTCACTGTCCGTCATCTTCCTCATCAAATACCACATCATGTCCAAACCACGTGAAGATAAAATACAGAAATAGCTCCGCCCTATTTTTTAAGTGCTTATTTAGTAATAACTCATACATCGCTTTTGTCTTTGAAGTTGCTGCCGTTGCTTCAAGGTAACCACTCCCACACAGCTGGCGCTCTGCCTGCAGTCATACTGCAGTCCTTTTGAAGAACTGTGTTTGCTCCCAGCACAAACCACTGCTGAGAACTAGTTGCCGCTCTAAACTGATTAGATTAAGCAGGAAATTGGATGATAATTAAAGATAAAATGTTTCTTGTTAGAATAACCAGGAATGTAATTATTTTTAACTAACAAAACAGCCATTTTCTCTTTTTCCCATAATTATACTCCCCACAAGAGTTTATATAAGAGTCATGCTCTGAACTTTGAAACTCTGGTCTCGTCCTACAAAATATGTATAAACTGGTTTTGAAAGAATACTGTCATATGGTTAGTATGAAAATAATAAAATGTTTTGTTTTAATGGGTGTTTGCATGCATGTAAATATTGATATGCATATGTTTTCTCTCCAGGTTGTGTCATCTAGTCAGACTAGTACATCACTTCAGAGCCCTACACACTCAACTCTACCACAGGCACCTGCACAGGTACAGGACCTTTAATTTAGATATGTATGAAGCACAGCACTATTACTAATATACCTAATATAACAGATGGTTTCAGAGAATGCTGCATTGAATTGAACATTTGAATATGGACTCACTTTGCACTTTACACTTGTGTAATCTAATAGGATCCACAGCTCTGCCATTAACTCCACATTTACAAAGATAGTTATAGCTGATTTTTTAGCATGGAGGTCATAGGGAATGGACTGAGGGTTTCTAATATTTTGACCACCCCATTAACATACATGACGGCAGCAAGAGGAATGGCAGTGCTGTTGGACTGAGTTGCACCAAAGTGCCAAGGTGCTGAGTGATTTCATGGATGTCTGCATTCATCTTTGCCAACATTCATCTTCCCCTACACGGTTATGTGTACAATAATTGTGTTCACTTTTGTACACACACAGTAAAATCTGCTACACACAAACTCATTACAGTCTTCATGAATTGTAGACATGTATAAAACACAGAGGTAGCCCAGAGACAAATATGGACATGCACAGCTTACAGTACACACACACACAGAGTCAGCTAATAACCTCTACATTCAGTGGAAATGAAGCTCCCTCATAAATGTTTTGAGAGTGAACTCACATATGGATGTACAGACACACAAATTGCGAAAACAGATGAATTGCAGACCTGGACAGGAGCAAAATGATTGTGTTTTTCTTTTTTACTTTTTTACTTTTCATATTGCTGCTGATATGTTTCCTCTGTGTTATTATTGCATGCTCTACTTTTTCACTTTAAGCTCTTCATCAGCTCAGTTGGTTTCTTCTGTTTTTTTTCTTTCCATTCTCTGGCTTGCTAACGGGCATGCTGCCTGTGTTTACCACCGGGTTTGTTTCTATGTGGTTTTTATGCAACCCCACTTGTCTGTTGGTATGCATGACTCTGTTTGTGTGTGTGATTTTGTAATATGTTTATGTTTTTTATGCACAATGGATGTGTGTGTGTGTAGTTGTGTGAGCTCAGTCCATCCCCCAGTATAGAACATCTTTATCTTCTGTACCAAGCTGCTCAGCTAGCTCTGGTTCAGGTACCATTACCTTTAGTAGTATCTCTGTATATACTGTTAATGTGTAACTGTGTGTGTGTTAGTGTGATGGTTAACATTTCCCCTTTGTTCTTCCCAAATGCTCATACTAACTCCTTGAATAAAAGCATAGAGGCTAAATACGTGAGCAAATTTTAAGGGAATGAAGATGGGTAATATTTCCAGAACCAGATCTGATAAACAGCAAAATGTTATTATAAGGACAGTAGGTTTTTAGTCCTGCATCCTCAGTTGTAGTGAGGTGTTAAAGAGTGTTGCCCATCTACACTGTGAAAAAATTTGCTTCCCCCTCCTTGAAATATTTTCTGCTTGTTATCTACAGATATGTTTTGTGGTTGCATGGTTTGATTTCAGAGCGGGAGATGTTGTCTCTGATGGATTGACTTGGTTTAGTTGTCTTGCTCAGAAAGATTGTGTTGAGGCTCTAAGAGTCAAATGTGTTAGTAATGTGGAGACCAGTTGAGTGTCCAATTATCTGTCCGTACTCGTCCCATGTGATCACTTGCTGGGTTTATCTAGTTCCTCACCTCCCTGTGACCTTTTCTGACCTTCTCCTCGCCCTCATCCTTTGCCTTATCTACCTTTTCCTTTCTCTTCCCTTTCCTTTCTGTTTCTTTTCTTGGACCTTCCTTCTCAGCCCAGTGTAACTCCATCTACCTCTACCGTTCCCTTGGTGACCCTCCCTTCTCCATCGCCGTCTATTTCCGTTACCGTGCCGACAGCAGTCGTGGTTTCCCCTCCCTCTCCTCTGCCAATCCCTGTTGGGGTGGTGCCTACTATTGTTTCCCCTCCTCCTCCTCCTCCTCGTGTGCCCTCACCTGTACCTCAGCCTTTGGCCACTGTGGTGCCAATCATCAGTGTAGTCACCGCCCCGCCTGACACTCCCATGGAAGCCCCTCCCCCTCAGGTACTGGTCATGGACGGTCAAACCCACCAAGTCGGTGTCATGTCCCTGTTCAGTGTGCTTACATCTGCTGTAGGAGAGTTCCCCCGTTTTTGTGTTTCATGGTTCATTCCACTAAAAACAACTCACTAAGATGTTGATGCAGTGGGTTGTCAGTGGGACTATTTGTCATTATTTTGAAAATCCTTGGATTGATTTGGATTTTTACCATAATTTGTCTTAGATTGAAAGGGATAGTGGAATTATAAACAGCTCTTCAGACCGCTGATACATGATTCATAGCTGGCTCATAAATGTTTTTTCGTTTTAATTACAAAACAAAAACAGTTTGGTATTTCTTGTTGAGTAGCTTGTGTTGTTTGGTTTAAGTAAAGCAAAACACAATCAAGAAATAATTGTTGGACAGATTTCCCGTCTTGGCGAAGCTGGTGAAGAAATTAAAAACATCTGTTGAAGCCAAAACTTCTGATCGGTCTGCAAATAAACAGTGTCTATTAGCATCAATAAATAACTATCTGCAGATTTGTTTTTAGAAGAGATGTCCTCAGTTGACCTGTACTGATTTAGTCATCATTTGTAGACTTCACCCATAAAAAAAAGGATGCTTGCATAGTTTATGTCTAATAAATACAATTTGTTTTGTGGCAGTTGTTTCTTTATCTTTGCTCTTTATGTTCAACTTGTTGTTTGTCTGTGTTTATTCTCCATATTTTGATTTAATTTGAGTTTTTACTCTCAAATCATAAAGGCTTTGCTTGTAATTTTGTTAGTTTTGTCCTTTACCTTTTCTACACTTTTCTTATATTTCCTGTGGTATTTTCTTACCTCACAATGCTCCTGGTGTTTGTGGTGATAGCCACCATTCTGGTTATGTGTTATGTGCATTTTCATGTGCCCGTGTGTGTGTGTGTGTTTTTTAGTCTGCCTCACAGTCTTCAGAGCTGTCACTGTCCCAACTACAGCCACCTCAAGTTCTCTCATCTATAGAGAGGTAAAACGTGTGCACACTCACACACAGTCGTTGAATTGATGCCACATTTCTTGAAAAATAAATTAAATTGTGTGATTCTTTCAATCAGTGCTCATTGATCTCTTTGTCTTCTACTGTGTTTGTATTTGCTTCTCTCCCGTGAACCTCAGCGGCCACTCTGAGACCTCAGGTCTTAGCGATGGCAATGAAGGAGGAGGAGGTCGTCATGAAGGACGCTCCACCAAGCGACATCAGAGACGTTCTGTGCGAAGTCGATCGCGCCATGAGAAGATTTCCAAAGCGAAACTCAATGTTCTTAATGTAATAGCACACTCTATAAATCCTATAATGCAATAATGAAACAATAATAAGTCTTCTTTTATAGTGTTTTAATGGTTGTCACAGATTTATGAGTCCCAAAATCTTATTTCTCCTTCCTCCTAATTGAATTTTAATTTATTGCGTCCTTGTGTAGATCTCCAACCGAGGAGACAGGGTGGCAGAGTGTCAGCTGGAGACCCACAACAGGAAGATGGTGACCTTCAGGTTTGACCTAGATGGAGACAACCCTGAGGAGATCGCTCAGATCATGGTACACACACTGTCACACTGCTGTTCACATCCACTCCTTTAATTCATTTTACCTGCAGGGCCAGTTCTGTGGTCTCTATGAAGTAATTTTTAAGTTGAGCTGTCCAGTTATGTTGGAAATCTGATGTGTTTAGACTCAGTCCAAGTGGACATGCTGGAAGGCTTAGTTAAAAAAACAAAACACCCATCATGGAGAATGGGGAGATGCAACGTTGTTTTAAAACAGGGAAAAGTCTCCGTATCCAACATTATAAAAGTGTCTGACCGTCCGACATGCAGGTCAGACAGACTGTAAATCTGCCCTAATACCCCTGTATTAAATAGCATGCGTGCTAGCTGCTCGTTCTCATTCAAACCCACTGAAGTGCACATAATAGCTGCGCTTTAGTCTTTGAAATTTGAGAGTGAGTTTCTGTTTACAGGCATAGAAAGAATGATGTAAATCAGGAAATATCTTTGTTTCTGACGTATCTAAATCTGACTTTATCAGTGTTTCAATGTGTGTGTATGTGTGTGTTTCCAGGTCCAGAGTGAGTTTATCCTGGAGAGTGAGAGGGAGTCCTTTATTGAGCAGGTCAGAGAGGTCATAGAGAACGCTGACGAGAAGGGTCTGGAAAGAGACACAAACAGCCAGGTAAATACAACACTCACTCTTTTTTTCATTCTGCCTTTGTTCCTTTTAGGGGTTGGGGAGCTGATGCATAGCTGCAGTTGCTGTAGTTGGGTTACGAGAGCCAAATTCTGAAATAGCAGCAGTTTTTGAATAATTTTTGTAGCTTATATAAACAGTGAATAAACATACTCAATGTACGGCATTTAAAAACTGATGATCATCTGAGTATCTGTCTTTCACAGTTGATCTTTCAGTGTTTATAGCATGTTGTCTCGTTGATCTGCAGATGGCAGGTGACACACAACAGCAGATTCCTGTAATATCCGCCCCCATGCCAGGTAAATAAAACTGAATGAAAAACCTCAAAATAACAGCAGACACTGTTTCATTTAACAATACAGCGGCACAGGAAACTGTAAGAGCTGACTGTCAGCGTTCAGACTGCTTCAAGTGTCCGTGAAATGTGTCAACAAGACAATTTTAAAAATAATAAAAGCTATTTTCCTGAAAAGCTGAAGCAGAACATAATAGTTTGTAATTTAAGTTTTGTTATTTCCTTACAGATGAACAAATAACAAGGCTGTGTTATCACCTTTCCTTTTTCCTCAGACATCCCTCCCAGTGCAACAGCACAAGTGGTCCATTCAGCGGGTCGGAGGTTCATCGTCAGTCCCGTACCTGAAGCCAGGCTGAAGGAGCAAATGTTTCCCCCCTCTCCTTCTCCTTCTCCAGCACCTCTGGTGGAAACAGGTGAGGAGTGTTCATGTGTATGTGTGACCTTTACCAATCAGAGAGATACAACAAGCGACACTCCAAGCTGATTGCTGCTGAAAAGCAACGCAAAGGAGTTTCATGGCACTCTTTGGATTACTGGATTAGACTGAGAGATATATTTATTAATGGGCACTAGATTGAAGGCAGCCTGTGCAGAAATGGGTTAATTGTCTTTCCTCTGGCATAAGCTGACCTTAGTGTCCAGTGCAATGTGAAATGTGTATGTCTAAGTACCTATGTGATACTGTAATTACTTTGCAAATCAAAAGCTCTGCATGCCTGTTTTTTTTTTTTAAAGCTCTAACATATGTAAGTTGGGTGGAGCTGTAATGGGAATACCTCGATTTCACCAAGTGTTCCTGTTCTCTTCCAGTTCCTCCAGGTCCACCTCAGACTCCAGGTCAAGGTGTGGGGTTGTCCCAGTCTGCAGGAGCAATCAGCTTACAGCAGGCCTTCTCTGAACTCAGACAGAGCCAGAATCAGTTTGATACAGGACCCAACACCGCCCCAGCCTCCATCCACTCCAGCCACCCTCCTCTGCCGCCTGCAGCAGCTTCAGTGCCATCACAGAGCAGCACAGTCAGTCCTCCTCCTGATGCCACTGCTGGGATTGTCCTTTCCAATTTAAACCAGGCACAGGAGCAGGTCTTGGATGCCTCTCTTCCTTCATCCTCCACCCCCTCCTCTGTGCCCTCCGTCTGTCTCAGTCCTCCTTGTTCCTCTTCACCTCCTCCTACTGTGGGGAATCAACCCATCCTTCAGTCACAGGTACTCCCACAGGCAGTCATGCAGGCGGTGTCCCAGCCCCAGACACAGGTGCAGGTCCTGAGTCAAGCACAAATTCAGCCCCAGGCTTTCACTCAGTCTCCGGCTCAGACAGTGTCTCCTGTCATTGCTACTTCAGTACCTTCCACTTTACCAACAGCCAGCACCTCCAGCATTCCCCCGACCATGCTCACCTCCCCTCCTCCCATCCAGGCTCTTCCCTTTGTATCCTCCCCTCCCTCTTCCACTCAAGTCTCCTCCGATCATCCCACAGTCTCTCCCACTTCCTCCTCTACCCCTTCCCTCTCCTCCTCCGTCATCCCCACCACTGCCATCCCGGGGCCTCAGCTCGCTCCCTTGGCCACCTCCCACCCCACTTCCACTCCTACCACCTCCTCTTCCTCTGTGGGACTCCAGCCAGTGACAACAACCGTTCCTTCTGTCCAACCAACTTCGGTCCACTCCCAGCCTCAGACGGCCGCCCTGCCTGGGCAGACGCACACACACTGTGGAGAATGTGATGCGAGGTGAGAGGTTGTCAGCGGGCACTTTCTACACACTAACGCTGGGTTCAGTATCTCAGTACTCAAATTGTGCCACTTTCATTAAGTATCAAAAGCTAGCATCAACTCATTTGTGCTTTTATCAGACACCTTCTCATTTAATATATAATTATGCAAATTTAAACTGCTTCATGCAGACAAGTCCCTGTACAGCTGCAACATTTAAAATTTGAGTTTTGCAGATAACATGTTTAGCAAAGTAAGATTTCAACAGAAGTTTTGTTTTGTTTTGTTTTGTTTTGTTTTGTTTTGTTTTGTTTTGTTTTGTTTTGTTTTGTTTTGTTTTGTTTTGTTTTGTTTTAACAGCAATGATTAGCAACAGTGAATGCTGAAACAATTATTTTAAAGACTGATCTGACCTGATGAGTTTTTGACTGTAATATTTAAATATAAACTATATATGAACATAACTTCAGTGGCTCTTTCAACCAGATTTTAACTTTGGTTGTAGCTTGTTTGATTATGAATATTGAATGCTTCATGTTTCTATTTAAACTATGAAAATGACTTGCATGGAATTTCAGTAATTATTTTTGTTGTTGTTGTTGTTTCTCAGGTGTGAAGCATCCTCTGAGTCCCAGGGCAAACCAGACGACATCCAAGCTCTGGACAAGAAGCTGCGCTCTCTCTTCATGGACCTCGGTGGAGGGGTGCCATCCACCCAGGGAGACATCTTAGCTGCTGACCCTGCCTCTATAGCCTCTGTGGCAGGTACCTCGTCCCCAATAGGTCTCTCCTCTACCTCCACCACATCTGTCACAGCTACTGGCTCCAGTCAGCCAGCCACTCCTCAGCCCCCCTCCAGCCTGGCGCTGGGGTCACTGGGGTCACCTGCACCAATCCAGGGCCCTGGGACACCTATCTCCACCCCAGCACAGACTGGTAGGTAGAAGAATATGGTGATTTTGGCTTGTCTTGTTGTGTTTTTATGAAGTTCTGACTTTCTGATTTAATTGTTTCCAGTCATCCCTGCCTCCTCATTAGGCCAGACCACTCCATCCAAAACCCCCTTATCCAGGGTACCGGTGAGTTTTGTTTCTGTGGACCTACTGGTTGTAGCATTTATTTAATTATGTAGTCAGAGAGCATGTGCATGTTTTAGCTGAAACTGTCGAGCTAATTTACACTACTATACTTAAGAAGTCACAGATTAGGTAGTTTAGGACCCATGTTTCATCATGTTTCTGCCACTTTCCTTACAACTCATCTGCATGGAAATTTCTACTTAACATTCTCTACAATAAACACTATTCTTGTTATCTCCTCGACAAATCTCTTCTGTTGTCTTTCTCATTTCTCCCACTCTCGTCCTTTCATCACATCTCCTTCTCTGGGATTAGGCCAGTTCTCCTCCTTCAGAACTCCTGCCATCCTTCCCTGGACCTTGTCTAATACAGGTGTTTTTTGTTTGTTTTTGCTCATTTTTAAGACGGCTCCGTCCACTGCCACGCAGATCTGTGTCAGCAGAGTAATCACTGTGTGTAAAATGTTTTACCAGTGCTTTGTTGCATCTGGATCTGACCTGATTTGGATGTGTGCTGTGCGTAAATGGTGCTTCTGCTTAATTCCTCCCTGTCTCACTTACTATGTGACTAAAGTCACGTTGAATAATTTAGTATTCACAGACAGTAACGCCTAGCCTCATGTGACAAACCGCTGAAGGGAGACACAGAAATATCCAAATAAAAAAAGCGTTTCATCTCCAGCAAAACCTCATTGCACGTTAACAGAAGAAGATTGCAGCTCCAGCCGCTACCTACACATCCAGATAATTCACAACAGAGCTGAAAACAGAAGAAGCAAAATACAACATGAAGAAAAAAAAAAAAATCTTGGGCAGAGAGAAACAGAAACAGGATGAAGACCGAGTGCTTCAGGGCAGACAGACAATGAACTGACTTTAATTTCCAAAGTGTTTTGTTGTGGCTGTGAATGCTGACGTCTAAAAATAGACTTCCCTTCAAACCAGGAGCACACACTGAATGGAAAGATGTGACTTGTAACTCTTTCACCGGCCAAGTTACAACAGTCACTTGTCGTCTCTTACGTAACTCTCTCCGTGTGCGACTTGTCCTGCTTGATTAGGATAATCCTGCTGTAGCTGAAGTTCACAAGGGATTTGATTTTAATGATTTATTTTTTAATTGCGATTAAATTGCTCAAGAGAATGAAAGGCTTTGCTTGCCCTCCACGTCACCTTACCCGTGTTTGTGTGTGTATCGGCTCAGGAGAGGGGTCTGATTGGTGAAATTATGAGAGTTGATGGGCTTGCTGGGTATGTGGAAAAAAATCACACATGTATACACAAAGTACAATATGGGGTATCACTAAAATCCATATTTCAGACTCTTTTTTTTTTATGCTATGTGCTGGTGTTTTGTTACTGATTGGACCCAGTGATGTGGAAATAATGTGTTAAAAACAGCAATTTAATGAAAAAAGTATAGTCATTTAAATAAAGATTACAATCCCCAAGGTAGAATAAAATGAAGATCTGAGCAGCTCCAAACCTGAGTCACCTTTAGTCTTCAGCTAGAAGCTCTAACTCGCAGTGCTTCCCACGTAAAAACCTTAAAATCAGCTGTTAAACTGGCTGCTAATCCATGGAGAGGCTACAACAGTGCCCCCTTTGAATACACGTGTGCATTTGGCTGATGCTGTCTGCTTATGTTGCTAATCAATCAGCATTTGTAAAAGTTCAGTGAACAAGCTTCTGTGCTGTTTGTTTATTTCTGTTCATGCATGTCTAACAGCGTATCTGTCAATATCTTCAGTCCCAGCAGCCTCTGGAGGACCTGGACGCCCAGCTGAGGAGAGCACTGAGTCCAGAGACTGTTCCTGTCAGCTCACACACACAGGTGAAAACACACGGTCCTGTTGTTGCTGCTCAGACTGAGATGATGTGTATTGATTCAGTGAGACTGCTCCATGTTAACCTTTTCTCTCCTCTCCATGCTCTGACCTCAGGCCTCTCTCAGTACTGTGCCTTCAGTGGGACAGCCAAGTATGTATTTTGTATTTATTAAAAATACAGCTCAATGTGTCTTTTATGTGCCTTTTGTCTAAACTGTCTCTCACCTGTCTTCCAGTTCCCTTCTCTCTGGAGGATGAAGCTTCACCTGCTCATCCTCCTCCCTCTGGGATTAAATTGGGAAGATTTCAGGTGAAGGCGCTGAACATAAAATAAGAAGTTTTCATTTCTGGTTTTAATTCTACAACTAAAAGGAGGAGCTCCGTAATACATCTGCCTCTGTCTCTGCTTAGGTCTCCCTGGCCAAAGAGCCCGTTGTCCAGCGCCCAGCCTGCACCGAGTCGTCCTCCACCTCCTCCACTTCATCTTCCTCATCCTCCTCCAGTCTCTCCAGCCCGGAGAACACATTGCACAAAGAAACTTTGTCTCCTCTGAGAGGAAGAGAAGAAAGAGGAGATGTTGTGGACGGACCCCCTCAAAGGACTCCCGCGGGATCCCACCATCCCTCCCCTTTC
>OOFC01008928.1:2009-37113 GCA_900323345.1 Pseudochromis fuscus
ACGGTCACTCTGCATCTGTTGTGCAGAACAGCTCCACTGATTTACATGTTCAATATAACACAGCAGGAACTCAGTGGTGTGTGTGTGTGTGTGTGTGTGTGTGTGTGTGTGTGTGTGTGTGTGTGTGTGTGTGTGTGTGATGGCTGGACATGTTCAGTTCAGGCAGTTGCGGAGGTAGATGTACTTCTGCTCTGAGAGGACATGAAGAGCCCTCTACACACACACACACACACACACACACACACACAAAAACAGAGAAAGAGAAGAGATAGCCTTTGTTGGTGCAAAGATTAACAGTGTAAATGTCATTATTTTTTGCATCTAGTGCTGCTTTTCAGCCTCTTCTCCCTCTCTCTGACACGCACTTCCCTTTTTAAAAAGGCCTCATCAGATTTAAAATCAACTGGTGCTGCTAGAAACCTATGTACGCACAAAGTAAGAAACATTTTTAAGTCGCATTTTCAACTAAACCATCAGTTTTTGCGTTGCCGCAGAGGTGTGTTGAATTCCCCGCCTGCTGCATTTAGTTGAACTTGCAAGTTTGATTACTCCAGCCCACTGGAAGAAACACATACAAATAGAAACGTATGCTTCCCCATCTTAACAAGTTCTATCAAGGTGCACAAAAGCAAGACACCTCACACCCACACAGCAGTGGATCAGCACTGTGGCAGACTGTGTGTACACTGAGCAGCTCCCAGGTCTGGAAGTTTGCAACTGTATGAATGTAATTAAAGGCAATGCTGACAAAAAGAAATTAAGCAGGAAGTGCAGCGGTGAACACGATCAAGAGATAAGCGGCATGAAAAGTGACAGGGAGCGAGGGATGAAAAGAAAAGACGAGGCGAAACAAGGAAAACTCTGAAGAACCGGAATTGAGAGAGGGAGATGGCGTGAATGAAAGACAGTGAATGAGAGAGAGGAAAAGGGTGGAGGTGTTAGCTGGACCACGTAAAATCGCTGTGTGCCAGAACTTCCACAGTGCTGGCAACGAGCTGAAACTGAAATCGAACAGAGCGTGAAGCCAGCCAGACTGTAGTGTCCCCTGAAAAGGCAGCATTCACTTATTGTTTGGTCACTCTTATTTCTTTACTGTACGGTTGTCAAATATCTTCTTCACATAAACTACCTGTTATAATTGTACGATGCTGTTTACACAATGTAATGGTCACTTCTTCCTTCCTCTTTTCCTCCTGTGATTGGTTTGTGGCTTCATCCTCTCTGCTTGCGTCATTTAATTGCACTGATAGGTGAGGGTTGTAAATAAAGCCGAATCTGCACGGCTCCACCAACCAACCAGCAATGACCAAAACTGTGTGTGAGCTGTCGGTGTCAGCCAACACTCACAACAAACACTTTCCTACTGCGTCCTGCAAGGAGTGAAATAAAATGGCCAAGTACCCCTCTGCGCTTTGCTCCGGGTGTTGCTGAAATTACAAACGCAGCAAGACCAATTAAAGAGCAGATGGACGCAGCAGAATAAAAAAGAATAGATGTGAAATGAAATGCTTTTCATCATAGTTCAGTATGACTGGTCTTTTTGGAAACGTTGGCATCAAAGGGAAAAAAACGGAGCTTTTGTGTAATTGATTGTTTTATTTTGTTTACACCGTTACTTGTCTTACGATCATCACCAACGGAAGGTCACAGTTTGCCTGCCAAGTGAAATCCTCTGTGTTTTTGTGCAACAGCATGAAAACTGATAGATGTAGAGACGGAGGAGGAGAATAGAGGAGAGGAAGAGAGGATGGATTGATGGAAGGGAGAGAAAGAGAGGAAGAGGAGGAGTGATATGGGTGTGCTGACTCACTCTGACCCTTCTCCCTGCTCCACCAGTGGCATCGTGGGTATTTATACATTGGCGTAGGCTGTTCACCCCCCCTTATATAAGCCCTCACACACTCACACACACACACACACAGACACGAGGGGAGGTGCTCAAGGTGAATGGTGTTTTTTTGTTGCGATTATTGACTCTCTTCTTCTTGCTTTCGATTCTTTGTCATCTCGTTCTTCCTCTCGTCTTCCTCCTGTTGCATCAGCCTCCTCTTTGAGCATTTCACCCCACTCATCAGCATGTTTCCTCTTCTCTGAGACAGTAGGAAGAGCAAGAAACAGAAACAGGAGCGGTCGTCTAGCTCACCCAGACCTCTCCCTGTGCTGTTTAAATACTGTGCCAGGTCTGCCAGGCTGCCATCTGATGTCAGGGTTTTCTGGTTGACTCAGTGAACCCAGTCAGTCAGAATAGTGGTTGAGACCCAATTGTTATTTTGTCACTTTCATAATTAGCATCATGTCAAATCCACATGTTGTGTTCATATTGGGTGATAAATATTTAGAAATAAGCTTAGACAAATGAATTGTACTTACCGTACTTTCCGGACTATTGAGCGCACCTGTCTATAAGCTGCTATTGAATTTATTCAAACAGTTTCATGTGGTCCACTCTGACCGGGTCTGATGTGACGGTGGCACAGAGCTTGCTAACTTGTAAAAGCTAACGAGCTTCGTGCCGCCGATACATGAGCCACACCAGTGTTTAAGTTTAAAGCCTCGGAAAAAAGTAGTGGCTTATAGTCTGGAAAATACGGTACATCTAGTTTTAATATTGTTACATCCAAGTTGTAGGAAATAGTTATGACAAACATAAAAGTTATTCTGTGATGGTTCACTTGATTAAAACAAAGCTAAAGTGGACTGTGTGTCTCCATTCATGTGGTTTTAAGTACATTTTATATTAGTGGAAATGTTTTTGTATTTGTTCTTATTTGGGCGGCTTTGGCTCAGCTGGTAGAGCGGGTCGCCTATGAATCGTAAAGTTGTGGGTTCAATACCTGGCTCCTCTTATCTACATATTGAAGTGCCCTTAGCAAGACAGTGAGCCCTAAGTTGCTCCCAATGGTGGCTAGCGCCTTGCATGGCAGCTCGGTAGCCATTGTGGTGTGTGTGTGTGTGTGTGTGTGTGTGAATGAGTTGCCTTGTAAAGTGCTTTGGGACCTAGCTAAGGTCAAGAAAGCTCTATATAAATGTACTCCAGTTACCATTTTATTTCTGTCGATCAGTGTTTCTTTCATTGTGTGATCTCTGGTGAAACAGCTGTTATTTACAGCAGGCGTTTGACCTGAAATCATTGTGTGTTTGTCTGTGTGTGTATGAGAAACTATAGGTGACCTACTCCCTCTGCAGATTGATAAAAATGAGCGACTAGAGATCTCCTTCACTCAGATAGCATTGAACCTGGCTACTGAATGTGATGGCATCTAAATCTGGGACATCACTGTACAGCATGTCACCGCGTCTCACATGCACACATCAACAAATAGCGCACACACACACATTGGCAGCTCATTAGAGGGAAAGGCTGTGTACAACATCCGTGTCCTGCCAACATTTCATAAACAGAATATAGTGGAACAAGGGGAGAGGATGGAGAGGAAAATAAAGGAAATAAACAATTAAAAATATACTAATTGGAAAATAGTACACCAGATTAGAGCTTCACTCAGTTCCTATACATATCAGAGGTTCAGTTTATATATTACCAAATAGTTAATATATAGTCAGGCAGTTACATTTTATAAGTCGCTTGCAATTTAGTGCTTTTGAAGATTTTTGACTCATCCAACACTTTTCAGAAAAGTCAATCCAAATAGAAACCGCTGGCTCTAATAGGGTAAAAGTGCACTTAACCAAACATTAACTGTCACTTCATTTCAATGATAAAGCAAAAGATTTATCCTCCTCAATGAGACGCTTTTAAGATTCGAGTGTGAAAGGATGCAGTCTTGCTGTATTGTGAGGGGTACACACTCGTGAGGGTCTGATGGGAAGATATCGACTGACAACCGGCTGTTACATAACGATGTCATGTGACTGCCGGGGAGAGGCATGGGACACTTCAAAGAGATCCAGCTACAAAAACAAGTTTTGAGATGTGTTCAAAGTGTCTTTGTGTGTGTGAGTGTAAAGTTGCAGAAAGGTGTGTGAAAGAAAGTACACACAATCCACGTGTCACAACTGATGTACTGCACTAAGCACTGCATTGATCATCATGTAGATTGTAGTAATTGCTACAAAAGGTTTAGTTTCTAATTGAAGTCTAGCCATGTGAGGCTCGTGACCAACTCAAATCATTTCAATTCCAATATTGATTTTTTCCAGCCTGCAGCAGTTAATTTTATGAATAAGGATTAGATAAAGAACTGAACATCCATTACTCAAATCACCAGAGCTGCAACTAAGGGTTTTTTTTTTTTTGTTATAGATTAATCTACTGATTATTTTCATTTTAGATTAATAAATTGTTTGCTTATAACATTTCATAAAACTGTGACAAATGCTTTATATAATTTCATGTAGCTTAGGATGGCACTTATTTGATGGCACATTTTACTTCTTTGACCGTCAGTCCACAGAAACACTGCAAATCTCCACATTTAAGAGGTTTAGTCATTTTTGGTGAAAGCTGGGAGGGGTGTTCAATGGTGATCAATCTAATGACTTGACTTATTATTAAAGAGATTAATCTCAGTACCAAAAACCAAACAGTATAATAGTGAGGTTGTCTTTGTAGGTTTCTCATACCCCTTTTCCACCAAACAGGTTCCAGGACCAGTTCTGGGCCAGCTCCTGACTCCCCAGTTTGTTATGTTTCCATCACCGTGAGAATCGGCCCCAGCTGCTAAAACAGGGGCCACCTCTGGCCCCACTTCTTTGCTGGGCCAGACTTAGCACCGATTAAGCAGCGACTACACCAGGAGCTGGAGGAGCGATGGTAGAAACACAGCTAGCGATAGTAGAAGAGCAGAGTAATGAAAATACCGTTTTATCTCTGGATCTCAGTGTTGGCTTGTAAAACCAGGAACAGCACTTGTATGCACATGATAACTCCTTCATTTAAGCATTATTACAGCGAGGGTGCGCTTCGTCGTCATATGTGACCAGGAAGCACATGGTAATTTAGCAAAACTTAATAAATACTACACGTAGCAATGCAACACTGCTTTTGCTCAATCATGTTGTAACTAGAAGATCCACTGAAAAAAATGATGTTTTCATGGACTGATAGTAACAGGGTAACAGTAGTTTGTTAACAGCGGCTACCTTGCTTGCGTTGACGTGGCCCCAACTTGGCTCCTTGCCAGTGGAAAAGCAAACTGGTTCATAGGAGAAACTGGATCTGAACCAACTAACCACCAGGACTAGCACCAGCCCGGACCTAGCACCCGTTCTTGTTTGGTGGAAAAGGGTATTCAGTGACCCAAAATGTAAAGCAAAGAAATATGTGGACAACTGAGATGGTTGAACAAGCCGTTGCATGCTTTCTCCTGGGAAAAAAATCAGTGCCATAGGGACAGTATGGGAACATGTTAACGCTTGCATGGCAGTAGCACAGTCCACAAAATCACAGAAAGGCAAATAGAGGGGATTCACTGACCTGAAGAAACAATAATTTAACAATGTCGTTGGTTGTACATCAGTCTAGTTTATCCTCCTTTTCCAAGTCTACAGGTGTTGTACTGAACTGCTTACATTTACAGTAACAGGAGCTGTAGTGATGAGAAGAGAAAAACTGTGTGTAGTATGTACATCAAACTGTGTGTGTGTGGGGTTGTGTGTATTGCATGGATATTTAATGCATACGATGAATAATGAAGGCACGTGGGCAGGGTGCCAGCTACACAAGTGTCAGGCTGCGATCAGTACACAGAGGGCACCAAGAGGGCAGAGTGGGAGGGACATGATGAGTGCTTTGTCTTGTTTTCAGTAGCAAAGACCAAACCATCAACTGAGAAGTGAGAATAATCGTTGATTGAATATAAAATGCATTAGGGCCTGGTGGATGGGAATAGAGTAGCAGGATGATGATGGTTATGGTGGAGGCTTCAGGAAGGATCTTCAGTGGCTTCTGGGCTCGATGTGACCACAATAAAAGCTGTGAGAGACGAGGAAGACAGAAAACAACGAGAAGGGGAGAGCTGGGCAGGGCAGGAAGGGCTTCATATGACAGGAAGAGAGTTTGAGGTGTGGTCTTCTTCTGCTGAACGATTTCAATTTACATGTTGTGGTGGTAGAGTACAAAGCTTTAGAAAGTTTGTAACAAAGTTTCATTAGTGCATGCTTTATATTTAATCTACTCTTGTAACTTTGTGGAAAAAGTAAAGCACTCAACTGTACTTCATTGTAATTCTGAGGTACTTGGTTGTGTAATTTTATTGAATTGGTCCATTTTTGGTTTAATATCATCACTTGGATTGTTTTACGTGAACCGAACTAACAGTGTGTAAAGTTAAAAGTAACCTTGTCTTCATCAGATGCCACATTAAAAATGCAGATTTGATCCATTTATTTATTAAGTCAGTGAGAGTCTGTTTGTTGTTTTTTCAATTAAAAACAAAATGCAGTGGATAGAGACTAATCATTTATGAGACGTGGCACCAATTGTGAGACTTTTGATCTTCCTCATTAAAGATAAACAATGAGGTTTGACTAATGACGTCCTTCTGTTGCATCCTCATCATTTAATGGCCATCCCAGTTTTATCTCATTGTGCCCCCAAAAAATTATCTGATATTTCTTCCATATCTTGATGAGACACAAATGTCAATAGCTGTAATGGGTGATAGCAACCATTGTCTTACAGGGTTTCTACAGGAGCTATCTGAGCTGATCACTGTCTGCTGCAGCCATATCATATCACATAGGATTTATATGATTAAATAAGAAACTAACTTGCAGGCGGGTGTGTTTTAAACCTACAGTACTTCTGTTTTTCCCTCTCCAACCTCTAAGCTCTACAAGCTGGTCTGGCTTCATGAGATTAGATGTCGTCATCTATCTTTTCAAATCCTCACCTCTATAAATAGGTGCATAACGCCATCCGAATTGATGTATCAATTATAGTGGAGGTAGTTATTGATCTGTATGGTTAAAGGCGCATTTCAGTTCTTTTCTATTATTGTAAAAAGGTGTTGTTTGTTTTGGCCCTGGGGTCATATTGTTGTGTAGCGTGCAGTACTATAATAGTCCCAGGTCTGTTTGTGTGAGTGTGTTTTGGTTGGGGATTTGGCAGTAACAATACTCTAAAAGAGCAGTTGCCTTGAAGCAATATGTGCACACAGTTCACACCATTTCTATCTGTACTTCCATCCTTCTGCACTCACTCCCTGTGTATTCAATCTGCAATATCATCGGATTGAGTGGGTGGTCTTTGTGTGTGTGTGTGCGTGCATGTGGTACAGTATCATTGCAGTGAGTGGGTAGTGTAACCAAAGAGAGGATATTGCGTGGGAGTGAAGTACCATTCAGGTGCACATGATTTATGTGTGTGTTGGGGAAAGTATCTTTGAGTTAATTATAACCCCCTCTGATCAGATTTGCCAATAGATAGAGTTTAAAAAGATTATGATGGAACAACTAGTCCCTAAATATGTAAATGAGACAATAGAGGAAGCTACTGATAGTGGAAAATATCTAAAATAATGTGGGTTTTTTTTATTATTTTCTGATCTGCCAACCACTGATACAAACAGCTTATCAGAGAATAGTGCAGGGTGTGCTCTGACTTCCTTAACTTGCAGCTAATGTAAGCAAATACTTGGTTAACCCTTCATGACTTTGTTCCTGACGGTAATTGATTTAGATTTCCAGGAGTTTCAAAGCAGATGTTTAAAACCTGCTTCATTAGCTTTAGTGTTCGATCTACAATAAATGATTAGACCACCCCTGTCACCAAAAACAATGGTTATGCAATCAGATACTAACTCCTGTGTGTATCATGTGACTAAAACAGACAGAAAAGAAAACATGGATGCCTGAAAGCACTGTTTGTTTTTGGCAGTACTTTGTCATGATGTAAGAACTTAAGTGACTGGTTATTATCAAGAAAACCATGAAAAATGTCCAGATATCAGCTCTGAAATTAAAGCTATTTTTGTTGTAATCATTATATTTGTACAAACAAATGTACCTTTAGTCATACTAGACATTAAAATGAACAAAATGAACAGCAAAACAAGGGTGGTCTAAGATTTTATCTATGACTGTATATCCTGTTTCTGCTGCGTCTATCTTCAGGATCTGTGCTGCTCAGTGTGCTTAGAGCATCTCTCTATCTCTCACTCGACATACACACTATGTAAATATACTCTGGGGTGCAATCATAAGGACTGTGTATGTTTCTGTGAGATATTTTTAGCCTCCTGTGTTAGTCTTGCCTGTCAGTGGAGCTGACATTGATCAGGGTGGAGATGACAGGCTCGCTATGCGTCAACACTTTCGCATGTTTCTGCACCGCTGATCGTTACCAACCTGGAAAGTGGAGCCGCGTTACGCTTTTCAACTCATTTGGACTCAGATTGTATAGGCTTCACTTGATCTTTCACGGGCGCCGACGATGCGCACACTTGTTATTTTAAACAAGTTTGCTGCCTCGGAAGAAAATAACCCAACCTCGGATAAGTTAGCTACATTGCAGATTTAGTTGACACAGCAAACTTTGTAAACACGGAGAAATTCTGTTAATAAGACGACGTCCTGGTGCATACTGTAACAAAAAGATGAGGTTACATTTTACATTTCACCCTAGACATTTAGAAGGTGCTTTTATCTGGAGTGGCTGACAATGAGTCAACTGTGCGGTAGTGACAATAAGAGAGTGTGGGTGTTAAGACAGAAGCACAGGATCCCTCTGTACATTTACATCGCTAAAGCTCTTCATAGGTTAAATAAGTGCTGCCTGTAACAGCTGAGAGACACCAAAATAACTCAACTTACATCTCAATTTTGCTTCAACTTCAATTAGGAAATTTATGTCAAATTAAAATTTTACTTTACTTGATGATTAATCATCATGTTGATCTTGAAAAAATTTCCACAAGTCTGTCTTCACCACAGTCTGCACTTATACTGTCCTGCAGTGATTGAAAAGACAATAAAGCTTCTCCGCTCTGTGACCATGAAGAGCGTCACTGTTTATTGTGTGTGTGAATCATTAATAGTGATGCTTGTTGCTGTGTGATTCCCTTCAACATCATCAAGGCCCAAATGTGAGCTGGTTCTGGCCCATGTGCAGCACTCAAGCTAGTTTGTGTCAATATCAGATCAGTGTCCTATTGATGATTTAATGTCTACAAATTAACATTATTATAAGTTTTCTCTTCTTCTTTCCTCTCTTCGCAGTGTGTTGTTTCGTGGTTCACAAACGTTGCCATGAGTTCGTCACTTTCTCCTGTCCAGGTGCTGATAAAGGACCGGCCTCAGATGTGAGTACAAACAAATTAATGAAGTTGAGAGTGAGTGTGAGCAGTGAAAGATGCACTGAAAGCAAGAGACGCAGCAGCAGCAGCTTCACAGACATTTCCAGTTCATGAGCCCCCATCACTTTTCGACACCAGTGTTACGGCTGAGCAGCCTCCATCTTTTTCTCTTTTCCTGTCTTGACAGTTACACACACTCATACATGGACATTTTTACATTACATTTTATAGACTCAGTATGAGATGTGATGCTCGAAATGTTCACTAAACATGTGTAACACCTGGAGTACAACTACTTTAAATGTAGTTATTGGGCTTTAATGAAACCAAATCCCCCCAAATTAAGACATAAGTGATTTTAGTTTTCTCTATCTTGAATAAACCTATGAAAACCATCATATTGATCCATCAGTGGGTTTGTATTTGCTGTGATTTTTTACTGTTTGTAGGGGTGCAATGAGTAGTCGCCATTGTCAACAATAGTCGACAATAAAAATAGTCACTGACAAATTCAATGTTGCCAGATGTGCTTTTCCAAAGTAGTGAGACATCGCCCTTCCTTCCTATTGATTGATTGATATCTTTATTTTGAACATGTAAAGAAACAAAACAAACAGAAAAATAAAAAAAAACAACAACAAAAAAACTTTTAAATGAACAGAATCCGTCTTTCATACGCACAAGTCTGAATTCACATGGTTGAATAGGAAGAAGTATAAACTAACTTATATAACTTATCTCTGCTGAGAGCTGCACGACAGCTTTTAGAAGCAAGTAAACAGTATATTGGTTGCTGATGCTAATTACAGTAAAGAAAAGGATTATTTAATTATGATTTTATTTATTTATGTTTTGTATCAATATCCATACTGACCGCTGTGTCTGTCCCTGGATAAGAAATAGGACATTTTCTATTTACCATTTCTATTTATCCATCTTTCTTTTATTTATTATTAATTAGCACATAATTCAAACTACCTCATGCAATATTTAAAAGCTGATAGCCAAATAAGAGCCATTTAGTAATTATTTGAATCACGATCCGATTAGTCGACTAATCGTTTCAATAGTTGATGATTACCGTATTTTCCGGACTATAAGCCGCTACTTTTTTCCAATGCTTTGAACTTAAACACCGGTGTTTTTCATGTATCGGTGGCATGAAGCTCGTTGGCTTTTTACAAGCTAGCAAGCTCTGCGCCGCCAATACATTTAGCCTCGTCACATCAGACCCGGTCAGAGTGGACCACATGAAACTGTTCGAATAAATTCAATAGCGGCTTATAGACAGGTGCGCTCAATAGTCCGGAAAATATGGTACATATTCATTTGTTCTTCAGGCTCTGTGCATGTAATTGGAATGTAATCGATGCAACATTTTTATAAGTTAATATTAATATAGAAAACTTTGTGAGAGATATGGTCCCTTTAACATGTAGTGCCCAATGTTTTGGGGTTCACAAGTAATTGAACAGTCAAAGTCAAAATTAAGAAAATCAATTTATAATTTGTAATATTCTGTGGAAAATATATTTCACCCACTGACAAAACCAGATTTGAATGATAATTTGGATCCTAAATGGTAAAGCCTTACTCTGCATTTCATTGGTTTGGATATTCCCCTTCTTCACCTTGGCAAGTCATTTGGTTGCTTTGGCTACATGTTTGGAGTTATAGTCTTGCTTAATGATTAGTCGTCATCAATTGAAATTTTGATGTATTTGACTGAAACTGATTACACCGAATATAACACAAAATATAACATATCCCATTGCTTCCATCAGCAGGAAAATCAACAATAAAGGCCAATGTTTTTGAGGCTTTCTAGGCATTTAGTAGCTAAATTTAATGTCTTTTTCAGATTGGAATTCTTAAAATGTAACTCCTCTGTATTAAAAATGTTTGTATCACACACTTAGTTCTTTCTGTACTGAGGTGCACCCACAACAAAGTTCAGTACAAATATGACACAATACCGAATCAAACTATTCACTATTCACCAAACAAAATTTCTCACTATTCACTAATTCAAGGGGTTACTGTAACACGTAGTAGATACTGGATATTGTGTGAGTGTAATAGACATTGCTGTTTAGAACACATTAAAAATGCTGTGTATTATTTTTCTCTTTTAGGTGGCAGAATTTTTAGGCTCATCTCGGCTTCAGGGTTATGGGAAAGGAGAAGATGACACTATGGAGGAGCCATATGAGCTAAAGCTACTGAAGCAGCAGATCAAGCAGGAGTTCAGACGAGGAACTGAGGGACTAGAGCACTTAACAGGCATGGGCCTACCCCAGTATATCCCCAGTGATAGCAGTTTTCGCCATTTCCCAAAAGGAGAGAAATACAGCATCGGCAGACTCACCCTTGAAAAACAGGCTGCAAAGCAACTCCCTGCAGCTATGCTTTACCAGAAACAAATGAAGAACAAGAAGGCCCTAATAGACCCTAAGGCCATCACAAAATTTTCCCCAATTCAGGAAAGTAGGGACCTTGAACCTGAATTTGGCAGTTACATGGGATCCGGGGCGTCCTCTGTGTCTAGTCTGGCTGCTAGGGCCAGATTGCTGCAGGATGAGATTACATTTGGGCTAAGAAAGAACTTGTCAGAGCAGCAAAAATATTTAGGCTCCTCCCTTGGGGCCAACCTATCTGGTTCTCTTAATCTTGGGCAATCTCTGGCATTGGGATCCACTATCAGGGCCACTGCCCAGGATGATGGCACCTACCCAAGTGGCTCTCGTTCCCGCCCGTCCTCACGTCCCTCCTCCCGCCCTTCCTCTGTCTATGGCTTGGATCTATCAATTAAACGGGACCTATCCAGTTCCTCACTCAGACTTAAAACAGAGGGAGAGGTCCTGGATGCAGCATTTGCCCCTGGGGTGGCCAGAGCAAAGCCCACCAGTTTACCCATCAGCCAAAGCCGGGGCCGTATCCCCATCGTGGCTCAGAACTCGGAGGAGGAAAGCCCTCTGAGCCCAGTGGGGCAGCCCATGGGTATGGCTAGAGCTTCAGCTGGTCCTCTCCCTCCTATTTCTGCTGACTCCAGGGACCAATTTGGGTCTAGCCATTCCCTGCCAGAGGTACAACAACATATGAGGGAGGAATCTCGGACACGTGGCTATGACCGAGACATAGCATTCATCATGGATGACTTGCAAGGCGCCATGTCTGACAGTGAAGGTAAATGGAGCCTGAGACTGTTGCAGCAATTTGACTGTGTGGACCTGCTTGTCATGCATGCCAATGCTGAGTGGTCTTACTGACTTTGTGCATTAACTGGTTCTTTCTCAATTATCACTGATCCAGATAATTATTGTTGGTTGTTCGTTACTATATTTCCCTCTGTCACGGTAAATGTCATATTAGATGTTTGCATGCTTTATCCTTTGTTTATAGTAACTTACTCACCGATACATAATACTCTCATTTTGAGTATATGTATGTCACAAATAAGTTCAATTCATGTTTCTTCTGTGATTTCATTAGCATGCTTTTTTTTTTTATCTTTAATTTCATTTCATTTATTTATTTTTTAATATTGGCTTTAATTGTTGACAATTAAAAGATCATCCTCACTCAATTCTGTGATAACTGATTTGCTAAGCAAACATGTTGTCCACATTACAGCTGCCTTGTTTTTCTGAAAGCTCAAATTGAAAAAACTAAATAAATTCTGAGCAATACCTCTTTTACAACCTACACTGAACACATTCAGTAAATGCATGGTAGATGAAGCACAGTTATTGAGAATTCATGCACACAAAGTATTTGTGTTAAGAGTAGCAGTGGCATGGAATGAGATATGTTGTTATTCTTTAATAGTGAAATATGGACTGTATAGAGTCATGAAACAACAAATATGGAACAGTGTCATATTTAATCATTGTGTCAGATGTGATGTACCTCATAAAAGTAAATCATGAACACCTATATATGACTTGACATATATAGAAAATCAGTGTTTGCCTGATGGTGTTTAGAGTGTTTGAGATGCTGTATAGACTGTCTGGAAGCTGCTTTAGCTGCAGGACAAGACCTCTAACATGAAGGTATGACAGGGAGTGTCTAGGGACACACACACACACACACACACACACACACACACAATCTAGAGAGCAGAGTGGTGCCTCTGTGAGAAGTAGGTCGTTGCCTCAGAAAGACATATATTTGGTTTCCTAAGGCATTTCAGCTATTTTGAAAAACAACGAGCAGCAGTAAATTTGAAAGGAATGCTGCTGAATCATGGTGATATACTTAAGTGTTCTGCAGGTTTAGCAGGTGCAATAAAGGCTTTCAAATTATTTTCTCTTCTGGCAAGTCTGTAACACACTAATAAAAGAGTCATCCAATTGGCAGGCTGATCTGAACAGCCAACAAGCCACACTGTAATTCAGTGACTTTCTCTCAAGGACTACCATGCAATTATATCTACTTTAAAAAAAAAAAAAAAAATGGCAATTAGCATCATGTTACTGTTTTATTTGTGTTGTGTTAACTGTATGTCTCTGTTTCTGTAACCTTTAATTTTCTATTTGTATCTGATTTTGCATCCTTGCATGTTGTGTAATACATCTGTTTTCCATTTCCATCTTAATAAAATGAATGTTTTCTGCTTATTTGTTGTTGCTGTGGATGTCTCATTGCTATGTGAGATGTCCATGTCCCCTAGTGACTGACAGCAAATATTACATGTACTATCTCCATCTTCATAAGTGTGGGATTGGTAATGTTCCATTAGCTTAAATTTGAATGAATATCAACATGAATTAACTCATAATTCTTCAGAAGTTAGATTAGCAGATAAGTCGATATGTATTTAGTAGAAACTAGTAACATTCAAAAAAGCACAAAATGAAAGGCTAGTGACTTTTTGAAAACACTTGCCTGATTAGGTCGAAGCTTTTAGTGGGTTGAACATCATCTAGACAAGTTTCACAATGCATAACAGCAACGAATATGTTTAGCAACTTTAGCTTTGTTTCTGGGCCAGTTACGTAGGATCAGTGTAATTCTTGTTAAGAAGGTAACATTTGTCCTGACCCCCACGTAAAAGTGTCCATTTGCCTTGATTACAGCACTAAGTGAGTCCATGCTGGCTTTGAACAGAGATGATGCCAGAATCTTTCATGAAAGTATCAGACACGGTAGAGTATCTTACAGTATCAGTTAAACTCTCTGTAAAGTAAATTCCTCTCATGGTACTATCGCTCAATCTTACATTAATTGACATGGCTTTTTCTTTGCCCTAAAATGCATTTTATATGTTTTTCATAATGCGTCTGCTTAAACCTGTAAGCTGTCTGTCAGGCTATAGTAATGTCAGACTTGCAGTAATTTGAAGCATGCATCCTACATTGATCTATTGCTTTCAGTGCATGTGCTTAAGTATACTCACAATACACATCTAGCCTTAGCGCAGCTCCTGTAGATTGTTGGACCTGTGAACATATGTTGAACGCATTTCTGAAAAAAACATATAACTTTGTACCCCAGCTGGAGGCCCAAACTGGAATATAGAAGGTGAGACAGCATCCCAATATCCCATGTAGTTACATAGAGACTGTATATACCTCCATGCCGTACATCATGGTTCTGAAGTGTCGCTTCTCTCTTTTGTAAACATACCAGACTCATTCTGGAATGACGCACATCTCAGTAGTACACGACACATGTCATTTAGTGGATCTCTAGTAGTTGACATGTCAGTTCCATTCTGGAATGAACCCCATTGGCACTAGTTATCTTTTTTGTGTCATACGTATATTGTAGTGACTTCAGTTATACATCATTCAGGAATGTTTGCACTGTGGTTCTTTTTTAGCATATCAGACCCATTCCTAGTATTCATGTTCATGCGCTAAAATATCATGTGTATATTGTGCTTAAGTGTTACCACAAAGATATGTTGAGATTGCTGCTTACTGCACAAATGCTAAATGGATTCCTTAAGGTCAGTGTTGCTACTGATTTATTATTAGAAGTCTCTAACACTGTTATGACCCGAGAAGTGCTTTCTAAAGCCAACCCATTTCCAGTCATCATTACTGGTGCACCATCTTTGTGGAATTAGATCACTGATTTAATCACGATTCAGTCTTTGCTGATGATCTATTGCACTGTACATCTGTTGACCCAACTTGTTACAATGGCATTAGGTATTTTTTTTTTCCCTCTTTACAGTGCCTACAAAAAGTATTCACCCTCTTGGATGTTTTCACCTTTTATTGCTTTTATAAATTGATCATGATATAATTACAGTTTTTGTTCTAACAAATAATTTACAAAAAAAAAGGCAAATTGACAACAGATTTCTCCAAAATTATTTCAATTAATTACAAATATATAATGCAAAATATTAAGCAGCATTAAGCAAATGAACCTATGGCTTCAATTACAGCACAGAGTCTGGTCTCAATCAGGCTTACACATCAGGACACTGCATGTGGGAGAAGCATCCCTGCAGTGTGATGCTGCCATCACTTTACTTTATGGTGGGGATGGTGTGGTGAAGTGCAATGTTTGGAGCCTGGCAAGCATGGTCTGTGATAGTCTGATGGCTAAAAATGTATCTCAAAGACCAAAGAAGCTTCTTCCAGGAGACCACTGGTACCTACTCGCTTCGCTTCGCCTCGGATCGCTCAGGATCGGCCCTCTCGGTTGCATTTACATTGCCGAGGATAGTCCTTCCTCCGTGTAGCTGGCCGTCATTCATGACATCATCATTTATGCGATTCTTTAGTTTCTGATCGCGCTGTCCAGCTCCCGCTTAATTTTCTCACCGGCGACTAATGACAGAAAGGTCTGCACCTCGTCCTGAGTCCATGGGGCAGGATTTCTAACAGATGCCGTTTCTGTTCTTGTTGACATTTCAAACGCATCTGCACGGTTTGCTGAAGATTTAAAAATGCCCGCGTGTTTGTGGTGATTACATGCCGCGCAGTGATGACGCAACGACGCAGTGACGATTCCGACCAATAAGATTTTAGTACCTGCTTCGACCTGACCGGGTTGTTTGGAACCGCAGGAGAGGAGGTATGAAAAGTTGTAGCAGGTACCAAGTTCCAGGTACTTTTTTGCCCGTGTAATGCGCCAAAACCAAAGCGAGTATTTACCAGTGTAAAGTCTTTGGACAAGCTCTAGTCAGGATTTAATAAAGTGTCTTTAACAGTGGCCTTCTCATTGCCACGCTCTCCTAAAGCTTTGACTAGTAGGTAACAGCTGCTGGATGCAGAGTTTCTCCCATCTCAGCTGCTGAAGCTTTAACCCCTTCAGAGTAACTATAGGTGCTATGTGGCTCCTACTATCATGACTACTACATGACACAGAACAGGCAGCTCCAGGCAGATTTACACATGTGCTATGTTTACTCTAATTTGATAGATATTATTGAGTGTTTTTTTTTTTTTTTTTTTTTTTTTTTGTCTTCATAGTGTAATTTTAGCCAGAAATACTGATTAACCAGTGACTGGAGCTTTAAGCACGGGTGTCTTTATACTACGATCATTTGAGACAAAGTCACTGCTCTCATGTTGTCTCTATTTCACTAAATGTGAGACTACCTGCACCAATTGGCTGGACCTCTTGGGTGAATATTAATACAATACGTTGTTACACATTATGTATGTTTAAATTATTTACATTACTTTGTAGAAATCATTAGAGATTTTTTTTAGTAAATTCGTGTGCATATTGACAATGACTGAATTTATAAAAGCAGTAAAAGGGGAGTACTTTCTATAGCCACTGTGATACTGAATGTTTTCTGAGCTTTACAACAATGATGGTAAAATGCGGCACAAGATCCTCCAGGTGTTACACATGCTTAAAATGTATTAGATCTCGGTCTGATGAGCCTTTGGAAGATCTGAAGCACTTAACATACCTCACAATTACACTACCATAGCAAAGTACCACTTCACAGTAAAATGGTTTTGCATCCTACACTGTCGGCTAGACTGAAAGGTAAGGACTTAGATACTGTGTAAACATTTTATCCTCTGCACCCCTCCAATTATTTTGAAGATAAAATAAAGTATGAGCAATTGTTTGGAAAAACAAAGTTAAATAACAGCACACAAATAGTTACGGGACAACTCCAACCCACAATGTTTTAATGGAAATTGTTTATTATCATAATACAGAATGTCCTGTGACTGCTTTCAACAACAGTGTTTCATACTTAGCTGTTATGAAAATGTGGGCAAGAAAAAAAAGAGACCCTTGTGTTTAGATGGGAAGCACTGCATGGTATCAAAAGCATGCTAATCTCGAAATGCTTTAAATGTTGCAAACTTGAAATGTATTCATTACTTCATTCAGTGTTTGCAGTGATCATTTGATCTCACCGGTGTTGCGGATAGGATGGAACAGAGGTTATATTTCTTTGCTTTCACCTATCCAGTCAGGACAGATCAGAGATCTTCCTGCATTTGAACAAATGGGGGCGGATGTGCGACAAACCTTGTGATACACACTAGACACTGATTTCAAAGCTTGATTGCTAGATTGATCTCTGCCCCCAGTCATTGTGTTTAAAGCAGAGATTCATCAAGTTATCAGGGATTTCGTAGCTAAGTGTGTGTTTGCGTGTGAATGGCTTTTAACGACTCTCTCTCTTTGTCCAGCCTACCACCTGAGGAGAGAGGACACAGACTGGTTTGATAAGCCGAGGGAAGGGCATCCTCAGAGTGGACACATGTCAGACAGGAGACAGGTGTGGTCCAAGCAAATAACATCCAGCTTCACCCTGTGTTTTCTTCCTCTTTGCTCTGCAAGTTTTTTGATACTATAACTTCTTTAAAAATCTCTCTCAGATGAAACTGGTCCCTTATGCCTTCCCTCACACTCGCGTCAAGCTGAGGAGAGACATGAAGGACACCAGTGTGTCAGGTAAATTACAAGCAGAGCACCCAGACATCTCATACAAGGCTTAGGCACGTAAAGATCTTTTGTGTTTGTTTTTCTAATTGGGATTTGTATGTTTACTTTCACCTCAGGGAATGGACTCGGGATCCGTGTGGTAGGTGGGAAGGAGATCCCAGGGAGCCGCGGGGAGATCGGAGCCTACATCGCTAAGGTTAATCCTAGTGGTGCCGCAGAACAAACAGGAAAAATTGTAGAGGGTAAGTGGGAGGAAAAAAATAAATACTTAACATGTTCATGGTGTTAATTTTTGAACAGTGAATGCCTACAGTTAAAACCCCCCCCAAAAAAAACCTTCTCGCCTGAATCACAGAGATCCAGATGGAGATGTGAGAGGCTGCTGGAGCCTCCTGTGTGCTGGTTCGTCGTGTCTCATTCGCCGTCACATCACATACAAACACAGAAAACTCACCCTCCACAAGAGTGGGCTGTGTTAGTCATTAGACTATATTTAGCATCCAATACACAAAGGCAGGAAGAGACAAATGCACTCACTGTGAATGAACCTTTAGAAATCCCCACTCGATTTGTACTTTACCTTACGAGAGTTTCCAAATGATTGATCCTTTGATGTTTAGTGTTTAGACAGAGAAGAGCCTGAATATGAATGTCAAGTATTTTTTATGTCAGAATTGGTTGTAGTTTTTCTCTTCAATAGCACCAAAGGGACTGCATAATATATTTCTTATGAGTTCTCAGTACTATGTATGGAAACCCTGAGATAGAAAAGGTTAGGCCGTGTCCTTCTTTATGAAATCATTAGTTGTAATAATGAAAGAAATAGTGGTCAGGCTGGCTGCTTCACTTTCTTGCATGTGCTGAATTGTGCCGATGCAAATGTGATGTTTACGTTCCAGTGAAAGAGAAAGGCAGTGGAAACATGCCTTCAGGTGCAATGTGAAATAACGTGGGGGAGGATATGTATTAAACAGAGAGAGCAGAGGGAATAATGTAAAATAAGCACTGGCTCATAGAGAAGGATGTGGACTTATTAATGCAAGCCTTTTATTGTCACAGCAGCTGGTGAGTTGCTTCGTAAGCAGAAGTCTAATCTAAAGTCTAGTTGTATAGTGAGGCCTCGTGCAGATCCAGCTTTGGGTTGGAAGTTTTAGTTTGCTGTGGAAAAATTTCTGTATATTCTATCATCAGTATACTTATTTCTTGTTTTCTGGTGTTTCTTGTAATTTTTTGTACATTATCCTGCGAACCAAAGCAATCATCTGCAGAATGTGTTTTGTGGTGTGTGATGCTGTTATGATTCAATTCCAACCTCAACACAAAACAATTGGAAATGGATTTTTCTTTATTTAAGTTAAAAGTACCTCTGCTATTACTTTTGCTTCATGAACATGAAAACTGCTCTATCCACAATAAATCATGTGGTGTTTTTTTGAGATGAACACAGGCAAATGGATTTGGTCTCACATATTGCCTGGAAGCTGATAACACCCCTGTCTGTGAATATCTACTGTACTTGCCTTTATCATATCACAGGGATGCAGGTGTTGGAGTGGAACGGAGTCCCTCTAATGGGAAAGACTTACGAGGAAGTGCAGTGCATCATGGGCCAGCCATGTGCAGAGGCGGAGCTCTGCGTGAGACTGTGAGTAACATCTGTCATCATTTATCCTGTATCCCACTGAAACTCCGACATGTTTAGTGGAAATATGTTGACTGTGCACCCTGAACACCTTCTCTCGTCCCTCCCCTCCCTCCTATTCATGCCACACCCCTTCATCTGCCAAATATCACTCTATGACTGATTACTGCTAAGATACACTGGTTGTTATTCCATTATAAATTTCCTGTATGGATCCAAACAGCGACCTTAATATGCTGTCTGACCCTGAGCACCCACAAGCCCTGGAGCACCATGTCCAGCTTAAGGCTGGTATGTACAAGGATTTGTTGATACGTCTGCATGCATGCATGTATCTGTCTACCTATTTTACTTAAATACAATCTGAATTACTACACCTATTTGTCTCAGTAGGTGGGCAGCGTTCCCCTGGCGTGGATCCTAAGCAGTTGGCTGCAGAGCTGCAGAAGGTCTCCCAGCAGCAAGCTCCTGGTATGGCTGGGACAGGTGTTGGACCCGGGGGTTTGGGAGTCCTCTCTGCATTGGAGCGATCTGCACTGCTCCACTCAGGTACTGGATCAGCTGCCTCCAGTGGGGTGCCAAGCCCTGGCCAGCCTGCATCCCCTGCCATAAGCAAGAAACAGCGACACAAGGTAATGGTTTGTTAGCATCCTTTGTGCTGGCTCATCTCAGACCCTCTCATCACAGCTGAAGGGATGAGCCAATGTGACTAAAATAGGAAATAAGATTTTTTTTTTTAACAATGAATTCATACGTCAAAGTTTGATATATTGCATGAAATACATCTAAAAATATATTGTGAATAAATGGTTATTAATCTGTTTTAAACTGCAGCCTGAGGAACCCTGCGTGATCTATAAAGCACCTCGGCTCTTGTCATTTACAGTGATTACTGTTCTTAGCATTACATCACACAACACAAGTGCATGTTGCATGAGAAGGTCAAATGGTGTGACTGTGTTCATCAGAGTGTGAAAAGCCAATTACAGTGCAACAAAAAAAAAGTGTGTGTGCTTTCCAAAAGAAATGGTCAATACATGCACAAGTGCTTCATTAGGTCCACACAGTATACATGCCTAGCATTAAATATGAGTGGGAAATGTATTTGTGCTTTGGAAACAGTCTAAAGGAAAAAATAATGTCTAAGTACCTCAAATAATTGATTAACAATCTAAAACTTCATGGAGGAGTTTTCTGGTACATTACACCAACCACAGATCCAGTGAGAAATACTGACCTCTGTGATAAACTTCCTTTGTGGACCAGGTTTTGTAGTATTGTCTTTTTGTCCAATCAATTTTTGACCATTGCACTGCCTCTTTTTTTTCTTTTTTTTTTAGACAGCAGAGGTGATGAGGATACCTCATCCCATCACTGGAGAAATTCAGGTAGAAAAACACATTCAAAGATAAAAAATAAATAAATAAATAAATAAAAATCACAGTCTGTGTTTTAGCTAAAGTAAAATAAAGATTCAGCCTCTCCACTGGCTCTCCCACAGCTCCAGATCAACTATGACAGAAACTTAGGAAACCTGATTGTCCACGTCCTGCAGGCTAGAAACCTGGCCCCGCGGGACAACGATGGCTACTCCGACCCTTTTGTTAAGGTCTACCTCTTACCTGGGAGAGGGTGAGCTCTGAGTGTGTTTGAGAGTTCACTGACGTCCGGTCTTTGTCTGTCTTTCTGCTTTTGTGTCCGTCTTGTGTTTTCTCTCCCCCCCTAATTTTTCTGACTTTGTATTGACTTTGTCTGGATCTGACTAACTACTGACTAACTACAGTGTTTGTATGAAAGAATAACACAGGACATGATGATATGAGGCAGTCATTTCTACTGATTTGATTCAATTAAATGAGGACTCTAGAAATAAACGGAGGGTGTAGTCCTTGTACACCACTTGTAAATTATAATAAGCCAGATGATCTAGTTATAGACAGTCCACTTGTTGGCAAACTCTTTTTTTACTCCATCCAGTCTAAGGAGAGTATTTTGGTATTGTCCCTGATGTTTCAGACTTCCTCTTGTCTGCTTCACTATCTTCCCAAGAGCCTGTGGATGGCAGGAGGAAGGATCGATACGGCCTTTATCTGCTCTGTAACAATATCTTTTTTTAGATAATGACTCCATCAGGCCTGTTTATGAGATTACACGCCCTCTCCACCTACATGCTGCATAGGTTAGAAATGAAAGCTCATCGAGGGCACTTTTGTTCTCCTGCTGTTTCATCCGAAGAGTATTTTGAACTGCGTTTGTCTGACATTACCAGAGGAGAGCACAGCCACGATATTTCAGCAGCAGTTTAGGATTACTCATTCACCTGCAAGCCAGAAATCGTAGGGTGTTTTTTTTTTTTTGGTTTTTTTTTAGTGTTGATTCACATCTATTTTTTGGGCACAGAAACAGTGATACACCTAGCAAAGTATATTGATTGCCTCAGCTCTCAATCCTTTTCTGCCTTTTTTTTTTCTTTTTTTCTTTTTTTTTTTAAGCTCTCTGGGCTTCTCTGACTGTTTTTTGTGTTTTTGCTTTTCTTGTTTGTGATATCTGCCCTCCTCTTCCTCTTCTGGACTCCCTCAGCCAAGTCATGGTTGTCCAGAATGCAAGGTAGTGTGGTGCTGATCTTTGATTTTAGTTGGTGTGTGTGTGTGTGTGTGTGTGTGTGTGTTTTTCTGTAAATTATGTCTACAAAGTGGTTTTCCATCCTTTTGTTGTGGCCTTTGTTGTTTGTCCAATTATCTGCTCTATTTCACAGTGTTTAAGAACACTCCTATCATTGCATTTTCTCTCCATGCCTCTCACTTTTAGCTTTTATCTCCGAATAAATTTTTAATTTTGTAAAAGCATCTTAGTCAAAACAGTTAAAAAAAAAACAACATTTCAACTTGCTTCTGATGTCTCTGCATCAGGAGATTGACCATTTTACAGGCATCCTTTCAGTCCATTCGCTGAGTATTTCACAGTTTGGTGAATGTGTGCCATGGGATCAAGCAGGAAAAAAAAAAAAAAAACCCACAGTATTTGTGATATTGTACTGACAACCAATCATTCTGAATGTCATGAATTATCAGCGCTGATAACAAGAGGAGGACCAAGTACGCCCAGAAGACCATGAACCCAGAGTGGAACCAGACTGTCATCTACAAGAACATTCATCTGGAGCAGGTAGTGCACACAAACACACACACACACACAGTATTGCTTGTGCACTTACTGTATGCACTGTGGGCTACTTTGTGCAATGTGGGTGTCTCAGCCTCTTATATTATACAACTGGGGTTCTGTCCTCATGCCTTGTCCCCAGGGCTGTTTTCAGTATCCCTGTGCAACCTCTTATGAGCGCTCCCACGAGACAAGTTAACCACATTTCTGCTCTCGCACAGTCTCAGTGCCGACAGCCTAGCTGCATGTGTCATTTTAACAAAAAGAGTGATGGACAGAGTGATAGGTAATCATGTGCATGTGTGTTCATCTGTCACTGTGTTATGTGGGTGTTTATTCTTTAGCATCTGTTTGCTGCTCAGAGGGTTTTTCTGACAGCACCACTGTCTCACTGCAGCCTTTAAAATACCCTCATGTTTACACGTATGTTTCTGTCTCCTCCTACGTCTCTCTACATGCTCCTATACTCACACACAGAGCACTACACATTCAGTGTGCTCAAGCCGGTTTCACTTTCATGCTTCGTCTACCCACACACACACTCAAGAAGAAGCCTCATCAAAAACCTGTGACCATCTCTCCTCTTCTTCCCTCCTTCTGTCCAGTTAAAGAAAAAGACGCTGGAGGTAACAGTGTGGGACTATGACAGATCCTCCTCCAATGACTTTCTCGGAGAAGTGAGTGAGAATGTGAAATCCATGTCTGAAAATGTCACATTGCATTTAGCATTTACCTCACACAAAAGGTTTTTGCTGCTCTTATTTGATTTGTTTTTTTTATTTATTTGATGGATCAGCTTTTCCTTAAGCAGTCTAATAATGTTAGACTTATCTCTCCCCTCTCACAAACTCTGAAGTCAAGCTTGGCTTCATGCCTGTAAATCTGTTTATGCAGCAGTCCTGTTCACCTTGTGCTACAGTTTTCCAGTTGCTACATTTCTCATATCAACCTGAACAGCTCCAATACAAAAAATGCATTTCTCAAAACAACTTGTATGAACAACACCACACAATGGATCACCTGCAAAAGCTGTGTTTTGCTCAAAATCTTTAGTTTCTCTTTCAAAACAAATATTTATGTCAGCATCAGTGTCACTATGTCATTATTTGCAAACAAAATACTGGTTATGGTTTTGATTACAACAAGTAAAAATGAATAATGCTGCATTCTATATTGTGTATGGCATTTATCTATTTTTAGCAGTACAATACAAAGCCACATATCACTGTATCCAAGAGATGTGATTGTAGAAGATTGGATACAATTCACATCTATGCTTTTAGAATTAACTGACAGTACATGTCTTTCAGAGACAGAAAAAAACAACAAGACTGTTTTACAGCTCTGTATAAAAAACTGTAAACACAGGAAACAGATTTGAGAGACCTGGTTGATAGTGGGTTGAGTAGTGAAACTTAAGATTCACCGGAGAGTAATTAATCAATTCAGGCACTGTTACAAAACATGTTTAGTAGAGAAATATTGGGAATATACTTAAGAGATTGTGACAAGCATTTGGGGGCTAAGACTCTTTAACAGAGAACCAGTATAATACTTGTTGAACGTGACATAAGAAATATGTAGACTATGTAGGAACCAGCCAGCTACCATTTGCCTCAGTGTGAAGCCAGTGGTTAGATGATGTGGAGGTTGAATTAGTCAGTCAGTCATCTTCTATACCTGCTTTTTCCACACTTGGGTTGCAGGGGTCTGCTGGAGTCTATCCCAGCTGTTATCAGGCAGGAGGTGGGGTACACCCTGGACAGGTTGCCAGCCTATCGCAGGGCTAACACATAGAAAAACAACCATTCACGCTCCCACTCACACCTATTGTCACTTTTAGAGTAATCAATTCCTCCAACAAGAATGTCTTTGGACTGTGGGAGGAAACCGGACTGACCAGAGAAAACCCACACATGCACAGGGAGGACATGCAAACTCCACACAGAAAAGCCCGAGCCGAGATTCTTGCTGTGAGGTGCAAGTGCTACTGCACCACTGCACCACCGTGCCACCCAAGGTTGAATTAGTAATGTTAAAAAATTAAACTTCTGATACAATAAATATACCAAAGAGACATGAAAACTGTGAATTAGCTGTAATTATTTATCTACCTCCATGAAAACGTCTTGTTTTCCTGTATCAGTGAGATTTTTTTTTGTATCTGAGGATTTATCTTGGATTTAGTGTCATGTATCTTTATTTTCTTCTTCTCATCTCCACACTGTTTGTGTTTATTTACTGTGTCCCAGGTGCTGATAGACTTGTCAAATACCACCCAGCTGGACAACACCCCTCGCTGGCTGCCGCTGAGGGAGCAGAGTGAAAGCATTGAACACAGCAGAGCCCACCACGCTGCCCAAGGCCCACAAGGACCCGGGTCAGGTCAGGGTCATGGTCAGGGATATGGTCATATGTCAGGGTCTGGACAGGGGCATGGAATGGGACAGGGTCAAGCACCAGGGCAGGGAGATGGGAGCCATGATTCACCAAAAAACTCTGTAATCAAGAGCAGAAGCCATGGCATCTTCCCTGATCCAGCCAAAGGTAAAAGAATCGGCTCATATGCATCTTTTTTAAACACATCCTCAATTTCCATCATTTATATATAAAAACTAATTTATTCTATATTTCTCTAAACCATGACACTGATCATTATTCTTGGCAGGTTCCCATAATAATATCTTGACAGCTGTAATTGTGCTTATCAACTGTGTGGCACACACACACACACCATGAATACATACACCAGTGTGTGGGTTGATCTATATATTTCTCTGTGGCAGTTATAACCCTTCATTTTATCTTCCTCCAGACATGCAAATGTTGCCTCTGGAAAAGTCACACAGCAGCCCAGGCAGCTCCAAGTCTTCCTCCGATGGCCAACTGCGCTCCCATGGGCCCTCCCGAAGCCAAAGCAAGAGCAGCGTCACTCAGGCTCACCTTGAGGATGCTGGGATAGCCATTGCCGCTGCCGAGGCTGCTGTGCAACAGTCCCGCCTGCAACCAAGTAAATCCTGCCCCTACCCGTGATACAGTTCCTGTGACATGTTTCCCCTTTTCCCCCCAGTGCATGCGAGCTTTGTTGAGATTAATGAAAACCCGAATTGCTGTGCACTCACCTCCTTAACGTTTTACCTTTGCCTTCTGCTCGCCTCATCTTACTTTTTTCTGAGCACACAGTGATTTGTTTCAATCTAATTCCAGCTTTTCCCAAGTTAGATCAGTCTTATTAATATGTCACTAAACAAAATGCAAGGCCTACGTAAAAGAAAAACATGACAAAACCTACACTTGCTGCATAATTTTTTTCATTTTCAGTCTGTAACTCTAAAATTAATCCTTTATAAAAGTGGCACATTTGTTGGACTAAATTGAAAAAGTACAATATTTAACATGTTAAATATTTTTGTAGCCTATTTGAGTATTTTTATTGTGAGTTGTGAACACAGAAGAAGAATTTAACAACTTCTAACTAAGCTAAAAAGTAGATGTATTGCTAGCTCTAAAATAACAAACCCCTCTGTTTCTACATGGAAAATGCATGTGCCAATCCCAAGCATATGGTTTCTACAGAACCCCCAGTGTGGAGATCTCCAAACCCAGTATAGAAACCAAGCTGGGATGGCAACCCCTCACATGTCTTATGTCCTACTATATTAACATGATTTAAACAGTACTTTATAATGTTTATGCATAACCCTTAGTGTGATGCCCTCCAAATGAAGATCTGAAATAAGTTAGCTTGGTGTCAGAACTACTTAAGCATGCAGTTACAGATTCCCTAGCTACTGTTTCCTGGCCACCGAGTACCGTGTGATACTGCAGTATCGCTGTGTATGTGCATGTGTGTGTCATATGAATGAACCCCTAGAGAAGTATGAAAACACACACACACGCAGGCACACACAGGTATGGCACACAGCCTGCCCACCCCGTCCAGTCCTTTCCCATTCCTGCCGCCTAAAACAAAGGGGACACAAATGTGAGCCTGACCCAGTCAAACCAGGAAATACAGAAACACCAAGCGCTTTCAAAAGTCAACAGGAGGCTCACTCTGCACTCAGCGGCCAATGAGAGTAAAGCGGTCAGCTAACCATGAGAGGAGCAGAAGTGTCAAGGGAAGGTAGGCAACATAGGAAAAATGTACTCGATAAATACAGAACTAAATATGATCAATCTGACCTTTTAAACCATAATGACATAAACATATAAACAAAAATACAAATAAACTAAGTCATCTTTACAACCAAATGTGTAAATAATGTAGTACCAACTTAATTCAGATGTTTCTTATTCAATGTTTTTATGCATGTGAGTCTGTGAATGTGTGAGTGTGTTTTTGTATTTTATTTATTTGTTATTTGATGTTGATTTTTGATCATTTGAGTAACAGATCAAACATTATCTCCACATACAGTATTCCTGTGAGCATAAAAGCAGCTAGATGGAGTGGAAAACAACAAATTAATTCAATGAACAGACATCCACATTATCCTACACAATTTTTTATGTGTGAATTAAACCAGGTGACCTTCTTTTAATTTTATGTTAGATATCTGCTGTGTTTTAAACAAGGATGTATACCTTACTGCTAAATACAAGGACCCACTGTCACCTACACTGACATGCTGTTATGTGAGGCTCAGTCAGAGTTGTGTGTGGCAGAGGAGTGATAGCTGAGGGTGTTTCAGCACATCTCTTGGACATACATGCATGTGTGGCAAAAACTGTGTGAGTGAAGGGAATGGTTTTGTGTTTGTTGTCAAGTACAGATAGATAGATAGATAGATAGATAGATAGATAGATAGATAGATAGATAGATAGATAGATAGATAGATAGATATTTCCTCGGTATCACACTCAGTCTTGCCACCCACAGGACCAGGACACCGACTGGGTGATGTCTCAGGGTCAGTGGTGCTGTCTGCCCCGAGTCTTGTTGGAGATGCCTATGGAGGTCTGGATGGAGAAGAAGGGGCAGACACTGGTGTGGACAGTGCCATTTTTCAAGTGCCACGCATGTAAGGCCATTTGAGGTTCATTTTTGTTGTTGTCATCCAGTAATGCTTGGAGCTGATAGTGTTACATTGTTGTTGAAACTATCTGCTGATGTCACATTTTTTGTGAATAAAGCACTAATCATATGTTTGTTTGTTGTCGTCCCCCCCCCTCACAGTGGTAAGGCAATTCCTAACGGCACAGATAAAACCCAACTAGGATCCTCAGACAATGAAGGTGAGCTCATGATTTTTTTTCTTGGTTGTAGATCACCCTCTGTTGGCCATTTTGTGTATCTGCACTTAAAAAAAACAGCCAGAGCAAACTCTAAACAGAATATGTTTTAATTCTTTAATGAATTGTGTGGTGAAATGTTAACTTAATCGCCTATTGTCAATGAACAATAATAACCCTGAGTTATGACTTAATGCATGGCTTGGGATGTCACACTATCCAACCTGCTGTCATAACTATATCTACATTTCATGTATCTCAGGTGTCATGATGCCTCCCCTCCCATCTCTGGTTTCAATTTGTAACAAAGAGCTTGAGGTCATTTTAGGTTGTAGCCTGACAGCAGCACAGCACAGATGAGGGTCAGCAGGTCATCTCCATGGCACCTGACAACTTATTTATCACATGTAACTCAGCTTGTCTTTTAAAACTCTGCAACCTAATTTCTAGAGACACCACAGAATTTGTAACACCCATGTGAAATGACAGATATGTTCCCTGACCTGGTTTAATTCTGCTGTGAGCCTCGGTTTGATGATGCACGGCTGTTAAATAATTTAACCAGGCTTTAGCGACACTAGGAGTACTGTACATGCTTTTTTGCCAACTCTAAGAATCTGGTTGCAGGTATTGCTGCAAGACTGAGTGAAAACTATGCCAATAAAGATCTATAAACATCCCAAACTTTATTCTAAAATTACTCTTCCTTTCACTTTTTTATCAGGTGGTAAGACACAAGTAATGGGGGAGATCAAAGTTGCTCTCAAGAAGGAGGTGAAGACAGAAGGGGACCAGCTGGTCTTGGAGATCCTTCAATGCAGAAACATTACATACAAGTTCAAAAGCCCGGACCACCTACCAGGTCTGGAAGTAATGTACATTAGTGTAACTGTATAAGTGTGACTGCTGTTTTTTTCTGAGTTAAATTCATAATGTATCTAATTTGCTTTCAGACCTGTATGTGAAATTGTATGTGGTGAATGTGGCCACTCAGAAGAGGATCATCAAGAAGAAGACCAGAGTTTGTCGACATGACCGGGAGCCTTCTTTCAACGAGACCTTCAGATTCCCCCTCAATCCAACTGGACACTCCATACAGGTACCGTACAACAGACACCAAAACCAGCTGAAGTGTGACAGATATGGACACGTCTCTGTCTACCTGTCGAGTTGTACGACAATGTATTACAACACATTTAATACAGTTGTACAATTAGAGCTTAAGACTAAAGCTATCATATAGCTCCAAAATAACATTATTACAGTTAATTGAAATTGTAGACATGTCCAATCCCACCAACAAGTCTTAAACCTTATGGCAGGAGGTTTTATAAACTGGTTTGGTTCCACATGTTGCAGCTGGGAGATGCCTGGTGGACTCACCACAGTTGCATTTACACTAGTACCCCCGTGCTTCGCCCTGCCTTGAGGATAATCCCTCCTCCGTGTAGTGGGCCGTAATTCGTGACGTCATCTTTGCGACACACAGGTGTGGAAAGAGGCAACAGAGGAACAACTGTTGTTTTTGACTCTTGGTGTATGGCTGTTTTTCACAGCAAGAAGACAGATGACATGTCTTTTCTTGTTGTTTAAAACACATCTGCACGGTTTGCCGACGATTTAAAAATGGCGTGTTTGCGGGACAGATTATATGCAGCACAGTGACGACACAACGATGCAGTGATGATTCCGACCAATCAGATTTTAGTATCTGCTGCTTTCGTACCTACCTGAGAGGAGGTATGAAAAGTTGTACCAGGTACCAAGATCCAGGTACTTTTTTTACAAGTGGAAATGCGCCAAAACCGAGGCTAGGCGAAGCGAGTAGGTACCAGTGTAAATGCGCCAAATATGGACATTTTATAATAACATGTAGTACAGAGGTACTCAATCCTGGTCCTTGAGGGCTGCTATCCTGCATGTTTTAGATGTGTCTCTCTTCCTACACACCTGATACAATGATCAGGATCGTTATCAGGCTTCTGCAGAACTTGATGATGAACTGATCGTTTGAATCAGGTGTGTTGGAAGAGGGACACATCTAAAACATGCAGGATAACGGCCCTCGAGGACCAGGATTGAGTACCCCTGATGTAGTGTCTATAAAAGAAACACATCCACACAGATTATGTTCACAGACTTCTACTTCTACTTTATTTCTAGTATTATTTTTCCCATTGATCATTGACCTTTTCATACTGGGTGCATGTTGATGATGATAACGTGTATAAAAGCACAAACGTTGACAATCATTCAACAACAAAGTGACAAATCTGTTTGTTTTCTCTCTGATGTACTTCCAGCTTTTCCTGGTGTCTAACGGAGGGAAGTTCATGAAGAAGACCTTGATAGGGGAAGCCTACATCTGGCTCGACAAGGTGGACATGAGGAAGAGAGTGGTCAGCTGGCACAAGCTGCTCGTCAGCTCCACTCAGACCAATCCCTGAGCACCACACCAAAAAGAGGCAGATGCAATAGATCAGTGAAAGGTGAATGCAGTTCAGAGTTATGATGTGACTAAAAGATGATTTCAAAATAAGAATAAGAGGAAATTAAAACAATCTATTATATTTACTTGTCCAAGGAAATAATGTGCTAACAACATTGTATCAATCCAACACTGCCAGCATACACGTCCAACTCTCCCCATATCGACAGGCACTGACACATACTCATCCGCAGTATGGCTTTGGGGGTGGTGATATCTTTATTTTTTTTAACCATGGTCCTAATTCCACCATCCACATGCAACATTGTTGTTTTGATGCTGGGCAACTGAGCAAACATATCTATCAGACAGAAAGATGAAAAAAAAAAAAAATCATGACATTAATTGTACTTTGTTCATTCGAGACTCATTGTCGTGATACCCATATGATAATTGTGATGTGTGTAGACATCAGTAGTCTTGAATATGAAATGATGAATGACTGCTTACATTTTTTTTGTACGATAGTCTTTAAGTTTTATCTTAAAATAAATAAATAAATATATATACAGTATATATATAAAGCCTATGTAGAACTGAGTCAGACAGTTGACCTTTGCAATGGGATAAGGATTACATGTACAGCACTTCTGATTGTAGATATCCCATGTGCAGATTACAAAGCATATCAGAGAATCGCATTGTACAGTGTGATGTTTATATAATATACAAAGATATCAGATGAAGAATATATCAGAATACAATCTACAGTTTAAGAGTTGTTCTCTTGTCACTAGATTATATATGACGAGACATAGACAGGTTGTCTTTGTTAGATTGAGGCTGTGGATGGCGCACTGACAATCCAGTAATCCATGGTGTGGGCAGTCTTATGAACTATGTGAATGTGGACCTATGTGAGCTCAAGGATGTTCATGATCTTGTTCAATAGCTCCTTCGGTCCTCTGATCCCACTGATGCACCACTATATCGAACAGGGCTGTGAAAGAAAAAAAAAAAAAAATGAAACTCAGTGTCATTGTCGACATCCAGTGACAGATCACTACTTCACTAGCATGTAGGGCAGGTTACAGTTACAATAAAAATAAACAGCATCTTGGGCTCTGAAGCCTGAAGCACACGCCGTGCTGAATGTTACAACTGTAGAGAACGACAAGTGTTTATCACATCTCTGTCACGCGTACAACATTTTACTTTAAGGCTGTTGTAGTGGCTAAGAATTTGCTTCTATCTCCTTCTGTGTAACCCTTCATGTTATTCCACTGTTAGTATGGACGTGTAACTCACACACGTTGTGTCAAAACCATCTGTGGATGTGCAACTGTCATGACCTCAGTGTGACAGCTCTGCTCTCCGTGTGTTAGTAAAGCCCTCCGAGTCTGAGTTTTACCCGAAAATAATTTCAAAATGAAGAAAAAGAAAAAAAAAATGTTACCAGTCAAATGTCAAGGTTCCACTCTGTGTCTGGCTGTGCTGTAAAACACTTTACTGTTTTGTGTCAGTGACTCCCGTTACAACACAGTGAACCAGCCTCTTTCACTGCCTGCGACCAAAACACTCACTCAGGCCCACTGGGGTTCAGTCATGTTAAGGGTCAGAGGAACACATCGGGCTATCTCAGCACTAATGTGCGAGCAGGTGACCCGTGTATTCGTCTGTATTCATCGTGTAATGTTTTGCCACCATACCTACAGAATGATAAAGGTGACCCCCAAACTACTGTCAAGTGTATTTAGACATATCACAGGGCTGATGCAATTTTTTAGCATATAACATTGGAAGCAACAAACACGCTTAGAACAAGATGTCACTGATGACTTTCATAAATCTTATACCAGGGGAAACAAAAAAAGAAGAAGAAGAAGAGAGAATTAAAAGGAAGGGAACATTGTTGTTCTTTCGATGTTGACAGTTATTTTGCAGTGCCAACTTTGATTTATTTTTTAAATTCTTAATTATTTGATTTATTTTTTATTCCAGACCCATTGGTTCTTTTAAAGTAATTCTATGCAACATATGTGTTGAATGCATTTGTGTTTTTGGAATTAAATGTTTTATCTGTGAACACACGGTCTTAAAATATGTCTTATAGAAATTAACTTTAATTTGTACATCATAGAAAGAAAATATTATATATATTGATTTTTTACTGATTTTAATATATATAGACGTTAACAGCTGTTAACATCTACATGGAGCTTGTGCACTTTATTATACATTGTTAATTTTGTTGTCTCATTTTAACTGTCATGACATGCAAGGTTATGTGTTTTGTGTTTTTGCACTGAAATGAACAGAGTCATGGTGTATGTGGTGGCAGAAAAAAAATATATTGTGATGTGCATTTTGTATCTATGTGGCAAAAAGAAAAACATGCAGACACGTTGGGGTTCCTAAACACAATGCACAATCTCGGGGGAGATCACCCTTAACTACATCAGACTCATAGTGTACTTAACAGTTTGTGTACACAGTTCAGTAAATAAGACATAATATCTCAACGCTCAGTCATGACTGTTTAACCCCTCGTGTTTCATTAGACTTCCTCCAAGCTAAATACTGTTTGTTTAGATCAGCTGTTGCCTGTAATTGTGAAACCATTCATTTGTTGTTGTTCTGAGGGGTGTGAATGTGACTCAAGTTGTTTGACATGTGTACATAAAGTGTTTATTTTCTACAAAGATTGAATGTTTATATTGTCCAAAGTTTGAGCATGTGAGTGTTGAAAAAAAAAATATCACAAAAGACTTAATAACTGTACAGCAATGCGTGTCTATAGTTGTATAAGGAGAGTTGACTGTGTAATCAAAACATGTGCTGTCAACCAATGACTATCTGTGCAACTACGTCCCGTAAACCGCTGAATCAACACAAAGGGAAAAAACCTATTCAACTCCAGTAGTTGTCTGAAACTTTATGTTTTGGATGTTGCATGTTTTGTTGATGGTTTGTCTGTATATTTTGCCTAAAGATTATGTTTAAAAAGAGAGAGAATATGTATAGATTTATCTGTATGCTGAGTGTAAAGAAATCTGCTTGTAAAATTGTCTTGTTTTTCACTCAGTGTAAAAACAAAGCATATAATGTTATGGTTTTGTGGTTGTACACAGGATGTGTTGAGATATGCAAATTGTGCTGTAAAAAATCAGCGTTTCCCCCTGAGTCTAAAGAATAAATATTAAGAAGAGCTATATTGCACATCTGGAGTCGAGCTTGGTTATGTTTTTAATCATGAATGTATATATATTTTCATTATTATTATTATTTTTTTTGTCCTTGCATAACTGCCAGGCAGCTTCTTTTTAATGATACTTTGTAAGTAACCTTCTGCAATATTTAATTCCTTCTTGTTGGAGCAGATTAATCATCATTTAATAACTCGGCCTGCTCAAGGGCAAGTGCATTTTATTTTTGACTCTCTGCTCTTTCGTTCACATTAGGTATGCACAAGTTGACAATTTAGTGCCAACAGTTATATAAATACACTGTGGTCCTCGACAACATGAATGTATTAACAGAAGTGCATGCAGAGTGGTAGATAGACCTGCTGTCACTTTGTGTTACCGTGGTGACAAACACCTAACTATTTTTTAACACTTTATTATAGTTGTCTCGATAATGGTGTATATATTGTTTTGTATGTCATTTTTTTCTTAGTTTTTGAGTGAAATTATATTTAAACTAAACATCTCTGCAGCTGTCACTTAAATGCCAAACATTCAGTGCATTGCACATTTTGCCTTTCTTTATAGTAAGTAACGTCACTTAATATAGTGAAACCAGTGGTGTAGCCTACGCCGTATACCTACTAGAAAATGTCCAGAATTTCCTTATAACCACTGAAAAATGCGCAAAGATACGTCAGCATGGTTTTGTGACATAACTTTCACGTTCCCGTTCATTTTCTGTGTTATGCAGCGCCCACTTTTGGACCATATGGAGCTTTTCCACTGGTACCTCCTCACCTTTTGAAATGAGTTGTTTTCAAGTTAGAGCCTTAAAAACGTGCTCTGATGTTTTCGGAGATATGAGCTCTAGCTACAACCTCCGTCAGCTGTTGACTGACCGGGTGGTCAGAGCCATAGACTGTATATAAAGATTATTCAGTCATTTCAGCTGACGTTTTAAAATACAATTTTAGCGCTGTTATTATACATTGTACCGATCTATTTAGTGTTTTCTCCACACAGTAGAAACTTGTTATGCTGACTATAACCATGCAGACTGTTAGCTTGCGGGTACAAATGTTTCCCTGCCGTCATGGCCTCATCACTGCGCAGCAACATATTTGAAGTAAAAAAAACTCATTTCTCACCTGAAACACTCTTCAAGCTGCTTTCTGTGACGTCACAACAGTAGAATTCTGAAGATTACTTCATCAACCTCCTTCACCTGATGGCTACACGGAAAAGAGACTGTTTTCTGGATTGGAAATGCAACCGAGGCAAGGCAGGCGAGCCGAGCCGAGCCGAA
>OOFC01008935.1:2351-34289 GCA_900323345.1 Pseudochromis fuscus
GTGTGTGTGTGTGTGTGGGTGTGGGTGTGTGTGTGTGTGTGGACTCAGGAGGAGATGTGGTCAAGCTATGCACCTTTTTTTTTTTTTGTCTTCGTTTTTCCACCAACCACCCTCTGTGTCCATCCCTAGAGCTGAGGAATAAATGATTTCTTCTTTCCTTCTGCCTCGATGAAAATCATAATAAAACAGAAAAATAAAAATTAAATGAAGACAGCCTGGGTGCTGTTCGAGTAGAGGCTTTTTTTTTGTTGTTGCCTGAATCCACCCCACGGCCAAGCTTTTTACTGGTTGTTTCTGACCTCGCGTCACCTCTCACAGAACTTTTTCTTCAAATTCTCACTTCCATCAACACACACACACACACACACACACACTGTTCACTGGCACACTTGGATACCTGCAATGCCACCAAGAGATTAATTATTTCTGTGCGAGGAAAAACATAAAAGTATAAAAGTAACATCAAAACTAATAATGAGATTCCAGGAGTGAGATTTCCTGAACCGAAGCCAGATTTCACAGCTTTAACAGGTTGTAATAACATCACTTTTTTGGGAGGATGTCTATTAAAATGGTATTTGGCTGATAAACTAGGTGGCCTTCTTGATCCAGCCCGCTGGCAGTATTTGAGTCAAACAAACATTGTTTAAATGCCAAAACCTTGTTCTTGTACACAAAGCTGTATGTTGTCACTTTTTTAGTCAGCACTGAATTTCAATTAGTCATCGTCCTGAAACATCAGTCAAGTTTGTGTTTTATTTGACCTATGAAAGCTTGATTTTAAGGACAAACCTGACAAAAATTAAAATTAGTGTTATAATATATTTCTCCAACTCAAATGACTCTGATTTTATTAGCCTCTCTGTGACACTGCAACAACGATCACTGGCTCCTACTGAAAATGTAAATCTCAAAAAACTGGTAACAAACATACATTTAATTCTTAGGTTGGTGTTTTTGAGACTGGCACGAAATAAACTGCAGCATATGGTGAAATCCCTCCATTACTGATTTGATTTTTAAATTTGTTAACACATGGGTGACAATGATTCTTTAAAACTATGATGCTGACATTTAATGAGGTAAATAAAATGTTAAGTTTGTTTTGTTGTTTGCAACATATTTGCCATATACAGTAGTTATGATAAGTAGTAGTTATGATTATGATGACTATAATTTAAGGAAGAGGATTACTGTCTAAAAACATGACATTTCACAGATAATTCCCATATATTTTTTTAAATATATATATACACAAAAATAATAATAAAATTACAACATAAGCAAATTTACATGCCTGATTTAAAATTGCATTAAAATATCTATATTTGAAAAACACAGTCACAGATTGATCAAATATAATTTTTTATGTAATACATAAAATTGTTGTTGAGTTTTGATACAGTAAACATCTTTCTCGAATATGACAGTGATATTGGTAGTTTAATTTGCCTCCATTTTTTTTGTGAAGTGACAAACTGTGCATCTCAAAAAGTTATGTAAAGTTTGTCATTTTTACATCGGTTCACAAGAAAATTATAAAAATGTGTTTTGAGGAACATGTGTGAATATCTTTCATTTATCTTTAACATTTTAAGTTAATTGGGGCTGATTTTTTGTTACTAGATTATTTTTTATTGTTTATTTTATTGTGTTTGGGACATGGTTTTATGTACATGAGAGTGAGAGTTTGTATGAGCTAAAATTTTACATGTAATTCTGTAACTTTTATATTTCATTGGCACAGTAAAAGGACCATTGATTGTTGGGTTAGTATTAGGTTTAGTGAGCAGTGCACAGGAAAGTGATTCATTGGTGTCGTGCAAAGGCTTCTGTACTTTTATCAATTAATTGCCAACTAATTCCTTTTAGAGCCTGACAAACTACTGTGGGGCAATGATATGGAGCAAAAGCAGATCCAAACCCTGACATTATTCTGCTTTACTCTAACTTGCAGTAATACAGCCACCCACCCCTCAACTGAGCTGATTTGATGATGTAGACATCAAAGCAGCGGGAGTGTAATGCAGTGTGAGCAGACAAAAGCTAATGGACGGGCAAGAATTTTGGACACCACAGTTATACATCTTTCATGCTCCGCTGAGCACAGCCCAATTTGAATATTTCTGATATGCCATTTATGTTCAGTGCAAGAAGAGGGAAATGGAGAGAAACAGCCATATGAAGGGAGGGGAAATGTAACTGTTGTGCAACACACAAAAAGACAGAAGACAGAGAGAGAGAGAGAGAGTGAGATCCATCTATTAGATTAGCATAATAGACACAACCTGAACATACCGCTTCATAATTTAATATTTCATTGGAGCTGAAATAGCATCGTGATAAACTAAAATGAACCTGGAATCAAAGCTGTAACCAGATCGTCTCGACACATCAGTACACTCCGAGCACTTTGATCGGGATTTGAATAGTTTAACAGATAAATATTTCCCCAGTGAGGAGCCCATTAATATTCAAGGATGCTGTGCTTATTTCTTCACAATCTGTTACTGTTTTCTCTGTCTAATACTCCATAAAAGCTGAATAAGTGTTACATAACTTTGCAGACTATTTTGGTGGTAATGACCTTGCATACCATTGTCGATATCTTTTAGTATTCAGCTGGAAACCTGTGTGAGGTCACTACTCTGAGTGTTGTCTATAGCCAAAGTTTCAGTTCAGTTTGATGTTTACTTGCTCCTGCACTTTGTTGGTGTAAAACTCACAGACTATGTACAGTGTATACTGTTTTCTGTTATATTAATGCATCTGCTCAACCTTAGGACTTTGTTTCTCTGATTGTACTCAACTGTCGAAACCCTTTTACACAATATTTGGTATTGTTTAAGATTCTGTTTTGGAGCGCAACTCACTTTTACACCTCTGTCAGAAGATGTCTGCAAGCAGCTAAACCTCTGAGGGCTGACTTGGCTCATGTTAAACATCTAGTGAGTTCACAAAGCTGTTAATACATCCAAACATTTACCAAGTGCAATAAATACTACATACCGTATTTTCCGGACTATTGAGCGCACCTGTGTATAAGCCGCTATTGAATTTATTCAAACAGTTTCATGTGGTCCACTCTGACCGGGTCTGAGGTGACGAGGCTAAATGTATCGGCTAGCTAGCTTGCTAGCTTGTAAAAAGCCAACGACTTCATGCCGCCGATACATGAGCCACACTGGTGTTTAAGCCGCATGGTTCAAAGCGTCGGAAAAAAGTAGCATCTTATAGTCCGGAAAATACGGTAATTTGGCTTTGTGGAATAAAGCTCTCACTTTTGTTTTTTGTGGCCTCTTGCTCCGTGACTCTGTCTTTATCTTCTCTTATCTTCCTCTCAAGCCTCTTCACTTGTGTCCTGATGTCCATACTGAGAATACCCAGGTACTTTCTTCTTATCACAAGTTACATCAAGAGTTACAGGTGGTAAAGAGTAAAGAGCTACTGGGTTGAGTATTTCACTAATGGGTTCAGTTTTACACTTCTCATGGACGACCAGATCAACCAAGTTACAGATGTTTGGATCGACCATCAAAATGATTCAAGCTGTTTTTCAAATAGTTGCAAACAAGAAGATGTGTCATCAAAATAAGCAGAGATCCTCAGTTAAACTACCCTGAAAGTGAAACCATCCATCATCTATACCCACTTTGTTGTGTACAGACAATCATGCACACTCACCCTCACACCTACAGCCAATTTAGAGAAACCTACAATGCATCTCTTTGGACTGTGGACTGGAGAAAACCCACTCAGGCTCAGGGACAGCATTCAAAGTCCACAAAGAAAGAACTCAGCTGAGATTCAAACTCACAACCTTCTTGCTGTGAGGCGACAGTGTGAACTACGGCATCCCAGCGCCACCAATAAAGCCCAACCAATAAATAAAGTAATTTAGATTGCTAATTAATACTAAGGCTTATTTGCACGCTGTGAGTTTAAATGGAGAGACCATGTCTGATTTGTGAACCAAGCAAACAGACTAATGGGAGGTGCGATGTGTGTTTTTAATGGATCTTCATGTGTGTGAACTGGAGGGGTGTGGAGAACAATTAGCTTGGTAATCACGCATCTCAGATTGAAGCTAATTAACTGTTATTGAAGCTTTTTACCCATACAGCATGATTGAAAATGCCAAAGTCAGAAGGATGACACTGACCCAGGAACTGAGGTAAATAACAGCCAGTCAGCAGCATTTCAGCAAAAATAAATTAAAAAATAAATCATCCTGCCTGGGGACTGGCCAAAATGTTTCTGTCCTATCATTGTCCTTGTTGAGGATGTTAGTGTTAATTCAAAAAGTTCACACATTACCTCCTACAATTAAGCATACTGAAATAACAACAACAACAACAACTTACAAGTGTGACCATTACATCACAACACGCACAGCTGGATCCGGCCTCACACGCTGCACACTGTGTTAGTGCAAAGTTTCACGCAAGAAAGATATTTTCGGTCACATGAGCAAACTCAGTGACGAGCTGAGACATTCTCACATGTGTAAAGGCCCGGTCTTGCTTCAAGTAAATCCTTTCAAACCTGCGAGGAAAGCCGAACAAAGGGAAACATGCATGCAGTCGAGCCATTATCTGGGATAGGAAACCCAGCTGCATGTGCTGGAGAGACTTGGAAACCTTCATTCTCCTCATCCTCACTCCCTCCCCTGTGTGAGCTGTGCACACATCAGACTATTAGACACCACCACACACACACACACACACACACTTTTTTTTCTTACTTCAATATTGATCTTAGATGCCAATGCAGAAGCTCGGAGTAATTGAGTCTTATCTTGATGGTTGTAAGTTTAATGAGGTTGCCGGTGGCCGTAGATTCCCATGGGCTGCTGAAAGGGATAAAACAGATAAAGCTGCAAAGGAAGGAAGGGAGATTGGGGGAATGGCACATAAGACTTCTTCACAAAAAACTGTCCCAATAAATGGCTGTGACTGACTCACATGTTGGAGAAGAAGTGTGTAAAATCATCTGGCAGTATCATAATAACTCTGTGTCAGATCTCTGCTGTCATCTGTTTTGTTGTTGTCAAAGAAAAAACCTGGAGGACAGACTATGTTTATAGACAGGAGAAGACTTTCTATTCTTCCAATAGTGTGAACTGTAAAACATGCAGTTGGAGAAGCAACACTGCGAATGTGAACCTCTGTTTTCAGTCGAGTGAAAGATAGCGCACATCCCGCAGCATCGTCTGACACGACAAGCTACTGTAAATCGTCTCCAGGACTTTGGCTGTTTGCCTTGCGAGTGATGTGAAATGACTCAATGTGTCATCACACGGGATGTCTGGCCTTCATTTTTATCATAAATATCCCCCGCGATGATTGTTTTCTCTCAGATTACTGCTCGCCATAAAAGCCCGTGCATAGCCTTATGTTTCATTTTCAGAGAAGATACAGTGAACATGCAATATCTTCGGAGTGATATGTGCTGCATCGTGCGCTGCCTGCTGTATATCCTGCACAATCCCCTGAGCCGTGCATGAGGAGAACAGCTGCCAATACAGCATGAGGCAAAATATGAGTTATTGTGTGTGCTGTTGATGTCAAATGAAAAGCTCCATGTGCATTTAGTACACGTTGCCGATAATGACATTTAAAATATCATTTAAACACAGTAAACACATCCATCTATGCATATTCTAATAAGCCGACTAAACACTAAGTGGTTCATTGGTTAACGGTGAACAAGGCTGGCAAGAAGGTCAATATGTCTTTTCATTTACATTATCCATAAAAATCAATTGCTCATGGGGAAAATGAAATTTTATGAGTTCAGATAACAAGCGCGATCCATTTTCCCGTGATCCTTCACAAACCCAACAGACAAATGGTAAATGCTCAATGAATGTGAAAGCATTTCGGCTCCATGCATTTATGTATCTATGCAAATGCGGCAGTTAAGTGGTAAACAGGGAAAAGGTCGATGGAGATTCACCGCCAGCCATCAAACGCTCGCCGGAGAAACATGACTGAACATCAACAAAAGGTGTGTTTTCCTAACTGACTGGACTGAGTGAGCGGTGGTCAGCCTGTCAAGTTGGCTCTTGACCCGTCAACCTCAATCTCCAGCCCCCCTCCCCCCCCTCGCCAGCTGAAAGGAGTCAGTACACATAATGAGGGGAAGTGAGGCAAGCGATGCATGAAAATGCTCCGAGTGTCTAATACACCTAATAGCTCGCCCTCTCCTCTGTGCTTCCTGTGGACAGCCACCGAGGGGGCTCAGTGTCATTTGGAGGTGAGAGCAGCGTGAGCCCCACCACGGAAAATATTACTTTTATTCAGTGGATGCGAGATGATTGACAGCCTCGAATTGCTTTGCCTGCGACCTTGGAGGACTGGCGCTCAGACTGAAGTTAGCACTTTGTGTGCGTGTAAAACTGTGGCCCTGCAGTCAAAGCCTCATATTGATGCGGGTCCCTGTTTTGCCTCGGCTTTGGATTCTCACACCAACTACAGCACATTCACAAATCACAGCCACAATGAGAACTACCGGCATTTCCCATGACGCAGTAATGACCAGCTGAGAGAGATGACTTCTCCACCATAAAGACGAGATTAAATATTGCAAAAATGGGTCATTTTAAAAAATAATTATATTCTTTTTACAGTGTCCCTGAGGCGTGTGTTGGAATAAATTAGTTTTATTCTGGTTCGGATCCAGTTCCCCTTTGGGATAAAACAAGGAGGTGATTTGAATCCCTTCTTAAATGCAGTCAATATAAATGATTTGATGCGTGCACCTAAGTTGTTTGGTCATAAATTGTGGTATGAAATGTAAAGGCACACACCGTGTTAAATATTCTGATGCATGCTGTGGAGGCTGCTGTCTGTATAAGCTCACGATTAACAACTACATCACTGCTGATTATTATTTCAATCGCCTGACTTAGCGAAATGTTCATCAAGGTCTTATCTTTGAACACTTGCTGTCCGAACATTCACATAAGTATTTTCTTATTCACCAAAATATGACAAGTGCGATAAAAACTCATTGAAACTTGATGAATTGAATATCAAAAAAGTTGCAGACTAATTATCTGTATTTCCAAGTAATTATTTAGACTCTGTTTCAAACTGAGAATCAACAGTTACTCACAAAAACTCTTTACTTGTGGTAAGGAGGTTCTGTTTTCACTGTTATTCTCCTGTTTGTCTGTCCGTCCATCTGGCAGCAAAATGATGGAGAAGCTGCTCAACAGAGCTCCAACTATTTGGGGTTTTATTGTTTTTATTTTTTGGAAAAATAAATAACCAAGAAAATAAAAATGAACAAAATCAGTCGATGGGATCTTCTCTTGAAATCTGTTACAATGGCAGACTGGGTGTACGTGAGCACATTGCAGGTGGTACGTGGAAAGTAGAGACTGTTTATAGCATTGGAAGAAGCAAGTAGGACTCAAAAATGAGGCCAATGACAAAGTGCAATAATTAAATAGATGTTAGACTTCAACAGAAGAAGATTTAGGGGTGTGGCTTGCTGGATTGGCAAGTCAAGTCTGATTGGGCAGGGATCTTGGGTTCAAGGGTTAGACCCGCCTCCTCATACAGTCCATTATATACAAAAATGGTCACTTCAGGTCCAAACAACCAACATGGCGACATTCAAATGCCGATGTCTTTGCTTCAAATCGGTAGTCACACTTGCATTGTCCAATTCTGTCCACAACTACTTCCACCAGCTGATAATAAACTGTGGTACACCTCTGTGAGGACACATGGCAAGGCGACTCCAAAACACCAAAACAGCCAAAACCTCATCGTCTCTGCTGTTTTGGCCACAGCTATGATTGACGAGGAAGCAGCCGACACAACGAAGACAGTTCTTCTGTCAAACAACAGCGCGTCCCATCAGATCAATATGTCCACTGTGGGACAGATGGGGAGTAAAATGAAGCAGGCGGGTCAGATCACTCTGCAGATGGAGGAAATGACAGGTGTGAGTTCAACACGATGAATTCAGGAGAGTTAGTTTATTTTTAAAGCTTATTTGAAGATAAAAGGTGGATTTTAAAAAATTTAAAACATATTGTGAGTGGAAATTCCTGTAGTAAGAGTCATTCAAATCATTTTCACTTTCCTCTGTAGTAAATATCATAAGAGATTAACAGAACAAAAGGCAAGCAGGTCATTATTTACTTTTATTTATTTGTATTTTGAAGGCAGGTTACATCTTGTAGCTACTGAAAATGAAGCACAAATAGAAAGAAAGTAAGACCGAGTCATTTTGATCTGTTTGCATTTGTTTCTTTTTGTGTCATCTTCAAAGGAAAATAAAATATTTAACTGTTGCTTCTTAACATCTTAAATTACAGTTTGACATGACTGAAGCTACAGTTCATTGATCGCATTAGGTTCATGTAGACATCAGCACATCTTGAGGTAGTTTCTCAGTAAAAGTAAAATGGTGACATCATCAACTGGACGTCCACACAGTTTTTCTGCAGTCCCCTCCATTTCTCCAAGTCACCGCTTTCACTCCTCCTCACCCTCGGTGTCCTTTCTTCTCGCTCCTTATCTCGCCACATGCAGACAAAACCCACACACTGAGGCTGGTATGAGTGGTGCAGTGAAAACATCTATCCTCATGAGAGAAAGTCCCAAAGGTCTCAGCAGAGTGTATGTGGGCTGATGAGGTGAAAGTAATCTAAATGGTGTTCTGAGCAGCGACACACACACACACACTCGCTGCAAATCGTATCATCACACACCCTTTCTGGCAGAGGGGGCCTTTGCACAGAACGCCGTTGCTCCGAAGGGGGTGAAACTAACGAAAATGAGTTGAACCTCCGCTGCGACGGGGGGGTCACTGCCTTTCTTTGCAATCTTCCGTCCTTTTCTCTCAGGGGTCAGTAATTGAGCGTCAGAAATTGAAGAAATTGCCACAAGTTGAAACAAAGTCACAAAACAGCTTTATTTTCTCAGTGATATATGAACTGGGAAAAAGCCAACTGGGAACAGATGAGAGGGCCAGAAGGTGGTTTTATGTCTTTCCATGTTTGCACACAACACAAAAGCAGTGTGTTTGTGTGTGTGTGTGTGGTTGTTGTGCAGATTGGCAGTCATTTCCCCAGTCGTGCACGGGCGTGTTAGCGAAGACGCTCTCGCCGGTCCCCGAGCTGGTTTCTGAATGTGGAGCGAAGCATCTCCTGACACTCTGCTCTCAGCTTGGTGGCTGAGTGCGACTTGTTTTCATCTTCAAGGACAAGGTGACCTCGCGCCGTTGACACTAAAAACGGGAAATTGAGAGCAACTGATCTTCTGGGGATATTAAACAAGACAAATAGGCATCCTCCCGTCATAAATGCAACAAAGGAAAGTGTTTGATGCTGTGTGAGAAGATGGGAAAACTTCCTGTCGCTGCCACTGAAGGACATTTTGGTCCTGGGATGGCGGCACAGGAAGTAGCAAGTCGGCAAAACAATCTTGGCAATTTTGCATGTAAAAAGAAACAATGCAAGTGTATGGGGCATGATAATAATTAGCTTTCGATAGAGATCACCTACAGCATTAATCACTGTTGTCATCATTGAGATCTGCAGATAATCCTCCTACTGGAATCACAACATGCTCCAAATAAAACACTCAGTATCAATTTATTATCCCCAAATCAAAAGATAAAAGTTTGAAAGTCAGTTTATAATGTACTTTGAATCTGGGCAAAGAGATGTATTTTAAGATTCACTATTTTCACTTATCCGTTTTTAGAGGAACAATTTCATTTGCTTTATCCTCCTTCCCTGGGCTTGCTGATATATTCATAGAAAACAATAAGTGTTCTTCCCAATACATACAATCTGAATCTTGGCAATTTCTTTGCTCTGGCTTTGCCGTATCTACAGAAATGTAATCTGTGTGTCTGTATTAAAATTCATGAGGACAGATAAGGAGGAAGTTTCATTAGGGTGGGATTTTGTAGCTGGTAGTTTTGGGGGAGAAACTAAAAGCCAAAAACACTCCCAGCAGATCTCTGTAGGATCCCAGCTGAGGTCAGAAACGTGGGGTCAGGAAGGTTTAGGCTCCCGGTGCAGGACTCACTGGATTACATGGGCTGTGGATGATGGTGTCTACTGTCGAAAAGTTGATGCACTTTTTGCGCAACAACTGAACTTTTGTGATGTGTTGCAATATTGGGAACATTAGTTTTTCCTGCAGAGTTTGTTTGGATGTTATATCATCAGATAGACACAGAAAACTTCTCCTAAATCTAATGTTTGGTTGTGTTTGAGCAGAGTGGAAACAGTACCACAGTAATATTAGCATTTTATACACAAGCAGTATGTAAGTGAACTCGTATCTTTTCTCAATGTAAATAATGACACAGATACACAGATAAAACTCCACCATCTGCTGAGGGCAACAGGAAAATATCACAGATACAAGCAGGATATCATCCACACCATTGTGTTTTTATATTAGACACTGAGGGTTCAAGTCTTTTATGAATTACTATTTTATAAATCAAATTGCTGACTACGTGTGTAAGCAGAGGAAACAATGTTTTCAACCAAAAATAAGCAACAAGCAAAAACAAAGCAGAAAGTGTAGTTTTAGATACCAGTGAGCAAATAAAATACAATCTGAGAAATCCAGTTGGACGAGCAAATCAAATGAAATGTAAAACAATTCAAAACACTCAAGCAAAATTTTACAACTCTGGAAAGTTATCACAGCAGCAGCTATTAGATTTCGCCAACAAGTAAACAACAGAAACACTGAATTAATCTACTACATGTATTACAGCAAAAATAAATAAATAAATAAAAATACAAAGCAGCCATTATCCTGGAGAAAGTGAATTTGGTCTAAAACTATATCTGAAAAACAAGAACACACTCAGAGAGCACAAACCTCCATCAGAGTATAATCCATGTCTGATCTCCATCACCTTGTCTCAGATTGTCGACATAATCTTGCATTTTTTTTTAATCCAGATGTTACAAAGTTATGATTTTTTTCTAATAAGCCAAAACATTTCACTGTTGTCAGCTTGTACCTGCCACTTCCTCCTCCTCTCTGTATAATAGACACAGTAATGGTGTTTTACTGCCCCCTGCTGGTTCATACAGGGATTTTCCAGGAATTCTGGATTTGTTTTCAGACAGGATCCCATCCTTTGATCTTAACAAAAATGTGACAATGTGTTCTTCTCTAAAAAAAAAAAAAGAATTACAATCTGTAAGTGGTTTCACAATGTTGCTAACCGATATTCAGGAAGCAAGATGCTTGTTGAACAGCTAACTTTAACAGCCGTGCTTTAATAAACTTCTGCTTTCTTTTATATGAATAATGCTCTGACTTTATAGATATTGCATTAAAGGAACAGAAACATTAGGAGGATGCTTGGCCTGTGTTCGGCACTTCACTTCACCTCTATGAAAATCTAATCAGGTGCAGGTGCCCACAGTCTTTGTCAACAGTCTCCACTTCTGGCAGCGACACACTTACTGCTAATTAATAGAGAGGACAGAAGTGGTGTGCCATGGTCCTCTCTGTTTTAAGCATATGTCATGCTGTCACCAGAAATTTGTTTTGTAGCGGGGACTAGACTGTGACTGCAGGCTTCCTGACAAGGCTTCAGGCGCTCGGTTTCTAAGCACCAGCTGGTCACTTATTAGCTCTGGCATCCATTGGAAGTGCTATTGATGCACAGCTAATGGAGAAAAACAGTCTCAACTCCTGAGCCTGTTTTCTTAGTCAATAGCCAGAGCTGGCAGAGAGCTTCGACTACAGGTCTTATTACATCAGTTAAACCCTGAAATGTATGTAGAAGGCATTATAAATTCTGAGCATCTAATTAAGGTAAACCTTTAATCATCTGATTAACAAGCTTTTAAAGATCATCTCATCGTACCTGAGCAGGTTTGAGGAGTAAACACCTGGCCTCGCTCATAAAATCCACGCAGATGTAAGGCTGAAGCACAAGAGAGCGATGCCTGAAAGTGCAATGTATCCATAAAACACAGAGTGGATCTAGTTATACACATGTGAACCAGATGATATGAGATGATAAAAACATATCACTTGACTGACTGGTGGTCAGAGGCCCAGGCTGCAATTTACCGGTCAGTCATCATTGAACCGCTCACATCTGGTCACATGTTTTTGGCAGTGACTGAAAGAATGATTTCACAGACAAGTGGCCAGGATGGTTTTTCTCCACAGGGCGGCCGGGCTGAGCTCAGTGATTCAGGAGGACCTTGATATGAAGACACTGCTCTTTTATATGGAGAAGGACCCGGGTAAATATGGGGGTGTCCCCTGGCTGCCTCCCACAGGAGCTTCTCCAGGGGGACGAGCATTTGGAGGGAAATGGAGGGAGGACGCTGTTGTCTGATGGAGGACTGTTTGGGTGTCTCTCAGCAGGACTTGGAAGGAAAGTGTTTGGCTCACACTGCATCATAACCACAATGGACAACTCAGAAATGAATGGATGCACTGGTGGTTTCACTTGGTAACAGTGAGCAGAAAAGATTTCAGTGTACTGTAAATACAGGACTGCATGGGCCCAACAAATCTGTCTTTGCATCAGACACAAAACAACAACTTTATCTCAGTATGATCCATTTGAATACACCATACAAAAAAATAATAGATTTTAAAAAAAGTTAATTTACAAATAAATGTTTTAAACAGAATAAGAAAATAAAGCAATGTTTGTTTTTTTAAAAATACAGTCATTTTACACAAGATATTGAGTCATTTTTGGCTTTTTAATATTTAATGAAGGAAATTTACAAACAGAGAAACAATGAAACTGATTTAGGGAAAAATTCATTTTGCAGTTATTTGTAAAATAAAAAATAAATATTGGTGAATTTTTTTATTTCAAGAAATTTTCTGTATATTTACAATTACAGGTTTTCAGGTAAGAACAAATGTGATTTTCTGAAAGTTTTATGTAATAAAATCTATAAAATACACAAAACAAATGGTGTTACTTTTCACTTCTTGTATGTTTGTTTTTGCTTATTGCAAGTTAGCTGGTGTATTACGTAACAGTCTCAGCCATTGTTAAACACAGGAGTCCACAATAAACTCCAGCCTGTTGGTGAGTAATCTCTAATTCTGTCTCCACAGTATGAAGCATTCATAATGACAACATCAAGTTAATGTAACAAAAAATAAACGAACTGATTCATTTGTCCTGTTAAACCATAAATTTTGCTGGAACAATGTCCCTTAAGGACATTAAAGAAATAAACCAGGAAACAAACAAACAGCTCGGGCACTAAACACATTATTAAGTGATTAAAGTGAAATTTCCAATACAGTTACCATTCTATCATCTTCCAGTTTAATATGATCTTCTATAATCCAGCTTGGTTTATCAATTAAAAGGCTGGAGTTCGGGGTCTCTGACTGACATTTTGGTGACCTCACATCCCAGCTGTGGTTAATGAGCTGACCTCCACGCCTCACCTCTGTCAGCTCGACCTCCACCTCTCCATATTCCTCCATAGCTCACACGCTAACAAAGATCTGTGCCCTCGAAGCCCCACAGAGATGAAGCATGAGTGTGACAATAGAGCAGAGGTCTCAGGTGTGTGGAAAAATGTCACAGAGATGAATAGCAGGGAGGAAAACTGGGAAGTGTGTGTGTAAGGGAGAATATCCGAGAGATGAAAGAGGGTGAGTGGGTTTATGTGCATTTGCAGGAAAGACGGAGGCGGCGACAGACAGAAGAAAAACATTCTTAAAAATCAAAAAGACAGAGTCACATGTGATGTGAACTGAGGGCTTTGGAGGTGGGGAAGGAAGCCAAAGTCAAAATGAAGACTTTGCCATTTTTATTCATTAGTCAACTTAATTTTTACACAAACTTTGGACAAGATAAAATGCAAATTATTTAGCTCTGTTTTTTCTTAGGAAAAAAATGCTGTAAATCTTTCAATCTCCTGTTGCAAGTGATTCTGCTTTTTCCATCATCAGTGTTTTTCCTCCCACTTCCTCCGCTGTTGTTTCAGGATCTTTGTTTCCAGCTCGTCTCACTTCTCCATCCTTTAGTTGTGCCTCTGAACGCCTCGCTCCTTCTGTTCTGCCTCCATTTTTTATAACAGAAGTTGACCTCTCTCTGTCTCTCTCTCTCTCTTTCTCATTCATGCCCAACAGCTTGCCTCTGTTTTCCAGCTCCACTCCCTCCTTTCTGTCTTTTCCTCCCGTCTTGCCGCCTGTCCCTCCCTCTCACCTCCCCACCTGTGTGTGATGACAGCCGTCTGCCAGTTGAACAGCTGTGCTCACCTGCCAGGCCCACAACAAAGTGACAGTTTTGGCACCGTTGAGGCGTTGGAGAAGAGACTGAGGTCTCTCAAAGTCTCATTCTTTCTTCCCGTTGTGTAATTTGTGCTTGTTGCTGCTCCCGCTCTGTTTCTCTTCTGTGTTAACTGGCGTTAGCTCAACAAACCTACTCTACAGTCTGACAGCTGCTTAATGTTGGTGTGCTGAAAAAGGAAAAGAGCTCTGATGACCACTCATCTCCATGAGGATGCATCTTATTAAAATACTTTGCATCCTTTATACCAGTCAGCAGGGAAATATTTCTTTGGGGCAGTGAAAGCTGATTTATAAATATGAACTTTTTACCCAACTGGGTAGTCACATAATGTCAGTCACTGGGCCACAGTGGAGTGTGTGGCTGTGTGATTCTTTGTTCAATTAAAGAAAAAGTAAATGGACGTCAGTCTTGATGCCCCGTAATGCTGGACCTGTATGATGTCAGATCATTTCAACCAATCAGAATTTTGACATCATATGACACATTTAAAGTGGCAGCCTCCATGAAATCATCCATGAAGGGTGAACTCTGACTTACAGAGATGATTTCTTAATCGTATGAGCTCTTTATTTTCAAACACGCCAATGAATCATTAGTTTATGTCATAATCCATCTTCCAAACTGTATTTTGGGTTTTATTTCCCCTTAAGTAATGGCAGCGACAAACTTTTCAATCTGACTGAGACAAAAACTTTCATCAGTGGGCGTTTGACTGAAGATGAAAGCGTTTCCATCGAGGAAGAACTGTTTCTTTAACAGGGGAAAAAAAAAAAAAAAAAAAACACTTCCTCACAACTGTTGCCAAAAAAAGTAATTTTCACAGCCCCACTGTGAACTCGGTCTTTCTGTTTCATCAGGACCTCCCTCTGTCTCTGTCACACTGACTTCTTGTTTGATCTGCCCCCCCACTTTGGCAGTGACAGGCATATTTCAATAATGCAGGTGTTTCTGGGAGTGTAGGCGTTTGCAGGGGGTGGTGAACTGTAGCACTGCGGTGATGGTGTGTGTGTGTGTGTGTTTGTGTGATCGATGTGTCTCAGCAGTTACAGCTTTAGTTTGGAAAGAGAACGTCCTCCTCAGTTAACTGAAGGCAACCACCAACATGCAAGGGTCAATAAAACTGCTGTTTCTGTGCAGCCATGATGCTGATAGTGTTGAAATGTTATCCTGCCAACACTCCTCCTCCTCCTTCTCTCGTGCATCCTCCTCCTACATCCTCCTGCAGCCTCCTCCTGCATCTTCTTCCTGCATCCTCCTCCTGCTCTTCCCCTGCTTCCTGCATCCTCCTCCTGCATCCTCCCTTCCTGCTTCCTCCATCCTCCTCCTGCTTCCTCCTCCTGCATCCTCCTCCTCCTGTCTCAGATGGTTTCCCCCTCCTTCCATCCACTTGTTTCCTTTTCTAAAACTTCACCCACTTCTTCCTAATTGGCAGAACTAAGGTGCCGTAACCCCGAGTGCCACAGTGTGACCCGGCCACACACCGTGAAGCCATTAATCACAACAACAGTGAACCCAACTGACACAACCTCCAGGAGTCTAATTTGTGACACGGATGGATATTTTCAGACGAAGGTGAAAAAGAACGAGTGCAACATTTCCTCATAAAGGGCGAGAAATATGCTCTTTACTTTTAACACATGCACACAGACTTTTCTCGGCGTACACATGTTGCAGGAGCAGAGGGTTTCCTCCTCCGAGTCAGAATTACTGGCAGTCTCTCTCAGTTTGGCACAATTCAAACCCTGCCAGTTAAATTTTGATTAGGAGAAGTCTGGGCGAGCTGAAACCCCGCTGTGTGTTTTCTCTGTTCTAGGAGGTACACTGGCAATCAAATTATGCCGGCAGATATTTGTGAACTACTTATACTGATACGTCCATAAAGACATAATTCATAATTTGAATTATTCAAAGCGCTTTGATTAGCTTTTATAATGAAGATTGGGGGGGAAGAAACTGCTGCTGTGCTTTGACACATTCGGGACGTATTTGCCAGCGAGAGGCAACTTCTGCTTGAGCTAAACAGGGAGGCACAGAGCAGGGATGTGTGTGTGTTTGTCTGCTTGTCTATTAGCAACATTATGTAAACATTCAGGAACAGAGCTCGATGATGTTTTTTCCCTTATGTATAATGGGTAAATGTTTTAATTCACTACAAAAGACACCAGAACAAGAGAATTTTTGCTCTGAGTGCGTTCGAGCTCCATTTCATTTGCTTAAAACTCAAACGTAGAGATTTAAATCATATAAGTATTATCTATAGGTCGCTAGCAGTTCCTAGAATTGTCACCAACAACTTTTAACAACTTCTTTGCTCAAAAGACGTCTTGAACATTAATCCAGAGAGTCCAGATTTTCCATTATCCCAGTTTATTTAGTTTTTTTATGATGACCGACTTGCATTTTGTTGAGTCAGAACTACACCATCACCACTAGAATTAAGAGTTAAACCTCTGTAAGTATCCAGCTACACCACAGATGAGACTGGGGAAACTTGATGTCTACCCGTTGTCATAGTAACAACTACATCATTGCAAAATACGTGAGTCACAAAATAGTGGCCGTCGAATGTGACGCTAAAAACTGAAGTACAACTCAAGCTGCTACATTTCAGACAATTAAAAAAGTCAAACTTGAGCCAGTCAGTGCATCTAAAAATCAAACTATAACAGTAAGAAGTAGAAAAAACCTTTTTAGCCAACAAAGACTTTCAAATTAAACTTTTACAGAATGATAAAAAACATTTAGTCGTACTCATTTCCTGCTTATTGTTGGAAATAACTTTCATGTTTCTCTGTAAATCAAACAGAAACAAACAGATGGGCTCTATATTGAGAACAATGTGTTTCACTATTATATATTCACTATTGTAATAATATAGTATGTGATCTCAATGAACCAGAAAAGCATCATTAAAAAAAAGAAAATCATTCCCCTCAGTTAACTACTTACAATCCACAACTAATTAGTCATGCGTGTTGTCTGATGCCCTCATTAGTATCAACCCACATAATCCACATTCAGCCCACATCTTCCCCTGGTCAGAACTGCTATTTGTTAAAGTGCCATTCAATTAGGATGTAGGAGATGTGCATCGATAGGGCCGAGGTTTTATAATAAGCCCGGCAGCTTATTACTGGGATGGGTTGAACATGTGAGAGTAGCTGAGAGACACATGGCTGATTTGTTTGTGAATGTCATCAGCAGATCAAAGACGGTGCACGAGGACTGAGTATCTTCTACAAAGGAGGCTTTTCACTTGTCTTCATTGTTTCATACACAGAACAGGAAACACTGCAGTCAAAGAGAAATTGTGGGTGGATAGAGCTCCAACCTTTTTACAACTAAATTTAAATGTTGAGTCAAAAACAGATTCTTCCTGCAGTGAAATCTACGAGGAGGAGGGAGCGGGAATTACTTTAGCAAATCACTTTTAGATGTAATGAACTCCGCTTTCCCTCAAAGCCAGAAGGCTCGGTGGTCATATCAGCTCAGTGTGACTAAAACTGATAAAACGCGACCACTTTCATCAATTCACACCCACCATTCCCCTCTAACATTCAATCCAGGTTTCTAATAAAGACCTCTTGTGTTTGTATCAGATCCCATGTACGGGTAAATACCTCTGTGATTCATTTATAACGAGACTGTCAGGTCCCTGCAATACACCGCAAGCCCGACAATGCTGCAACCTTTCCAACTCAAGGTCACGGATTAATTTCCTTTTGCACGGCCCCATGAGCATTCTGGTATTTGCTTCATGACTTCATCTTAAAAAGGCTGCAAAGATTTTCCTGGAAGCGGGGGAGAAACACATCTATACGTGGTGTGTAATCAGCACGTGTCATCTGGAGATTTCTGCCGTCTGGATCACTGGTTCAACCTTCCCGGGTACACCGCGATCAAAACCATTAAATGTGCAGCCATACCAAATTATGAACTTCTTGCAAATGTCACACACAAACAAAATATTGATTGCTTGGAAATGTCACATAAGACCTTACATCAGTAGACAAGGGAGCTGGTAAAGTGCAGAGAAGTCACTTCAACTTGTCTAATGCACCACAAGTCTGCACTGTATTTCTATTCCTGAGTCAATCCTTCATTAAAAATATTCAAGTTCATACTTCGGACTAAAGGTAGACACATAAATTGGTGTGAACATATAACCCTACAGTTGAGGTTATTAATCCGATGTGGGTCATTTGAAGTAAAGTTAAACCCGTAAGAGCTCAGCGTTAATACTCCTGGGAGTTAAGGTCAGTTACTGTCTGGCAATTCAAACAGTAGAAGTGAAGGAGGATCCAGCTTTGATCCCACAGTTCACAAATGTCAGATTTACGAGCGTGGAAAAACACTTTGATGAAAAGTATTACAACAACAAGAGCAAGTGAAGGAGACTTGAACCAAACAAGGACTGATGGGAGCGCCGAGATCAGAGAGCTGAAGGTTAGAAAACAGGCTGGAGATCCTAAAACAGGGTCAGGAAACATTTGTAGGCTACAGAGAGACTACAGCTGAAGCGCCCTTGAGCAAAGTCAGCCCTCAGGTTGCTTAGTGGTCAACGAGGACTTGTGGGTGGACTGGGTAGACCCACGCCAAGAGTCTGAGCAGGGTGCTACAGCTGAACGAGCCAATTTGATATCATTTCAAACACTCGATGACAAAAATAGATATTAAAATCACATAATAGAAACAGAATTTGGTCCAAAGTCCAGTCCAGTCATCCAGTACTTCAGTCTTGGCTCCACTGATCAGTTACTGTAGCAGCACAGACACAGCAAACCTCCCACAGGATCCTGGGTAATTTAGCAGGTAATGAGCACTCCGACTGTCGCACAGCCCCTCGCATATCTGCCAGTGGAAGGAATACACATGCATGTGCACGCAAACACACACACACACACACACACACACACATATATTACCATAATTCAAGTTTCCATAAACCTATAAACATACCTCTGTGGAGTCTTACACCTGCTGCAGTTTGTCTGCGCCCCAACAAGCACACAAACATCTACACACAACAGTCCCACAGGATGGTGACTAAATTAAATCTAAATCTAACTAAGTGAGTTTGCATTTTAATTAACAAACCATTTGTTTTAGACCTGGACTCATTCTTGAAATTATTTTTTAAGAAAAACAAAACATGTTTTGCATTTTTTTTTTACCTCATTAAGATTGAATTGGAGGCTACAAATGAGTGACCACATCAACCTGGAAACTGTGAAAGTCAAACAAAGAGGTCAGTACCTCAGCCTGAAGGAAGCGATAACATCAGAAAACATCTCCCATATACAGCCACTTTATACTCAGTCATTTCAAGCTTTCTCATATGAAACCACCTGTTATCACATCTCACACTCAGCTGAAATGACCTGATATAACCTCTGCTCTATTCAAACATCCCAGTGTGACTGTGACCCAGCGTACATATGATAAGTGTTCATTTCTACCTTCAACAAGATCGTTATGTTACAGAAAAAAAACTGAATATCATCTACATCTGTGCTTTTAATACTGGTCACTGGAGTTTTCTGTCTAATTGCAATAAAGAATAGTCAAATAAATACCTTGAGATCAACATCTCAGGATCAGACATATTTAATTATTATTTCATTGTGTATAAATGTATTATACTTTTTTTTCCCTTTTTATTGATTATTTTGTCAATAAAATGTCACGTGACAATTACAAGTTGATGGAAACACAGGTGTTGAGGGCTACAGCTAACAATTATCTATAGTACTGATTGATCGGACAATGATTTTCAATCCATTTCTAAATGTCTATCACAGTCTCACATAACCCAAGGTATTGTTTAGTCTGAGCAGTCCACTTATAAAACTGAATGAACTGAAGTCTGGAACAAGGGAGGAAAGACGGAGACTAATTAATTAGTATATCAGCAAGTGGTGGATTTATCATTTCAACACAAATCCCAAAGAAGAGGTCTCATAAAATGGGTTAGTTTATCCCTTCAGGAGGGGACTCTCTCAGCAGAATCAATCTAAAATAAATGTTTGAAATAATTTTGTAAAAGTAGGGCTAAAACTCAAGGAAACTAATATCTGCTGTGTGACTATCAGCAGCAGGAAACTGAACGTTCAGATGAACAGCTGCTGCATCTCTGTCTCCAAGTAGCTGAATGCTGTACATGGCTCATTGATGGGCTAGAAGTGTGTGTATGTGTGTGTATGTGTGTGTGTGTGTGTGTGTGTGTGTGTGTGTGTGCAGAGAGCTGTCCTAGCCACAGGCATACAGTCTCCGTCCGATTAAACAGAGCAGGGCGAGGTGATCACTCACCTCCACTTGCCCTTCTGAGGTCTCACAAACACACTGAGGAAGGACTGAGCGGCCGTCAGAGGTTCACACGAGCAGTATCCACTAAACCTGTCTGGAGGAACATCAAGCCTTCAACATGTCGTCCAGTCTCAGTGCATGTTCGCTCCTCCATCACGTCCTCATCACAGTTGCTGGTTTGGCTTTTTCCACATACGACTTGAAAGGAGGTCAATAAAAACTCCTCCGATGCACTTCAGTACAGCTGTAGATGATGGTGCTCTTCCTCTGGATCAGCTACTTAAATAAAACTTTTAATCGCTCAGAGTGACTCAGCTGATGATCAGATACATAAAATTGGTGGATGATGATGTTTTAATCCCTCACTGATGATGGCTGGATGTCTTCCAGGCCTTACATGCTGGCACTTGATGTATCTTATTACATGGTGGGTTTTTATGTACTTTGTTGCGATTTATGTATCTTAACTTTGTGTTCTTTATGTTTTCTGGGCTGCAAGACAAATTCACCAGTGCAGAGTCGGTGTAGTTTTCACACAGAGGTCACCGAGAAGCAGGATTGTTGGAAACTATGACGCAAGGCAGAGAAAGCTCATATCAAAACAAAACAAATACAAATCCTCTGCTGCATTAATACCTTGTATGTTTATCTGGAGCAAAGTTGGGCGACAAGAACAGAGTATTTGTTATTTTCCTTACTGCTCAGTATCAGTAAAATGCACATCACAACTTCCCAAGACCAACAAGTAAAACAAAATAAATAAATAAAAAAAAATCAAGATTCAGTTCACGGTAAAAAGAGAAAAACACCAAATCCTTAAAATGTTAAACGCTCCAACCAGCAAATCTTTAGAGTTTTCCCCTTGATGAGGTTTTAACAACAACATTTAATCAGTTCTCGAGTCAATTAGTTTTCCTCAATAGATCAACAGATTCAGAACTAAAGGAGGTTTAGTTAATCACTCAACAAGGTCATAACTGAAGCTCGCAGACACACCCAGGAGCTTGTACAGAGACGTCATTTAAATAAGCACAGACTTCTTCTTTTTTTTTCGTTTTAATCTCAAAAAGACAAACAAGGATGGAAACGAGGAGGAAGAGGAGGAAGGAACAGATGAGGAGGAAAGAACATGGAGGCTGTGGTCGATCCATTTTGGTGGACAGCTGTGAGATCCAGTGTGTACACAGCTACATCAATCACATCCGTAATCTGGAGTCACAGCCAGTGCATACTAACTGAAAGCTGAATGACTAAAACACACACACACACACACACACACACACGAGTGTATAGGCTCCGTTTCACAAACAATACACACATGGGCATAAATATAAACATTTGCTGTTGCACACCGGTGGTGAAGGTATAAGCAGTGCGCTGAAGATGTCACCGTCTCCCTGCTAATGAGAGACGACACACTATTCCCTCCTCTGCTACACTATGGGGCGGGAGACAGGACCCCTGCATCTTAGCAACGCAGGCCTGGTTTGTCTGGAAAACATCCTCCTTTCCCAGTGAGGGGAGCATGTTTGAGGCAAATTAAGTTAGATATACGCACACCCACACACATTACAGTCATTGTGCATCTCTAGGAGGTCCAGTCAAAGCAGAGCGGTGGTGAAAACTAATGATAAACCCGAGGTTGAAGCCTGCCAACATCATTGTGTGTGTGTGTGTGTGTGTGTGTGTGTGTGTGTCTTCTGCTAAATGATATGAAAGCCGGGATGAAAACACAGACACGCTTGTAAGTTGAAATAGTTGCCTACGGGCACTGTAGTCATCCATCAATCCAAAGTCACACACACATCACAACATTTATTCAGCTTTTAAAGAGACAGAGCGGCGGTTTGGAGAAGCTTATCAAATAACATACGAGCTGTTTTCAATGGCTGCTAATCCCAGTGTCTCGTCATCTTTGAATTTTTAACATATGACTAAAATATTGATTGCAGAAGTTTTTACCTGTTACAGCGTCTGTTAATCTCTCCACATGCTGCAAAGAAAAGGAGGAGACAGCAGGAGGAAAAACAAGCTTCTATAAAACCACTTTTAAACAATCAAACCAATTAAATTAAAAGTTAGTGTCAGGCAACAGCCAAATATGGAAAATATCATTCTCAGCAAAATCACATGCAAAAGCTCAGACTGACCTCATCCCTCACTCCCTGCCAGACAATACCAACCCTAACACAGCAGGGACACACAATGACCTTAATGAAAACACACCTGCCAAATTTCATTACTTAAAGAGCAAGACCTTCCTGTGTGAACACTACCCACCATGTAGTCCTTTCACACTAACTTCTCATTTCTAAAGAAGAAATATGAAGAAAATAAACCCAGCAGTCCACCTAATATGCAGCATCATCTGCAAGAGGTAATTATTACAAATAATAACAATAAAATTGCTTCTTTGGTGCAGACACCACAGAAGAAGAACTAATTAAATGAGCCAGTGTGATCACCTACAGACAAACAACAACACAATGTAATGTAACACTGTTTAACCAAAACGTGCACAGACAGCGTGAAACCAGGACGTGCAAAACATCAGCAGAAGCTCAAGAAAGTTCAAGACACACCAGCCACATATTAAATGAACATCCAGCAGCTTCATAACAAACAGCAGAGCCAAAATAAAACCTCCTTCAGTAACACTCAGCATGTTCCTACCTCAGCTCTGTGAGGGGAAGTGGAGGCTCCTCTGGGAAGCTGCAGTCTGCTGGACAGCCAGATAACTGGACATCCTGTCAGGGTCCATGACTGATGACCGTCTCTGTGTTTCCAAACACACACTTGTTGTCCTGAGGCACAGCAGCTTGTTTATATCAGCACGTGACACAGAAAGTCCACTGTCTCTGGGAGGCTGCAGTTTTTAATGTGTACATCCCTCATAAAGTTATTACTTCAGAGTTTCAATCAGCTCACGTCGGTGGTTTTATTCATCTAATTACCGTCGTTTCTCAGAATGTATTTCTCTGTATTTCAATCACATGACGACACCTGAGGGAGCGCTGACTAATTAGCAGCTCCTCGCGCACCTGTGAGGAGGCTGGTCGATGGGTTAAAGGGCCAGCTCAGCTTTTGTGATTTAAAATAATGGAAGTTATTTTTTATATTTTAAATTATGAATATTACCCTATAGGCTTATGTTATGGTCTCTGGTTTTAATTATTTCAACTTTGTTTCTATGAAATCATCCATTGTCCACACAGTGTATGGCTGTCAGTAGTTTGTATACTGTACTACAATACCCATCAGCCACAGGTGCCGTTGCCATGGAGAAAACATGGCGCCATAGTTGCTGCAATTTTACGGAACTGACACAAAAAGTTAAATAAGCTATAGACTGCGTGTGTAACTTTCCTGATAGCCTAACTTTTAACCATAACCTGCTGACAAGACAGACTAACAACAGATATGACCAAAAAAAGAAAACATTACGCAAAAACTCAATAAAAAAATAAACTTTATATAGACTTAGTTTAGAGTAGACTGTTGATACATGTTGATATATGTACCCTTGACATAAGTTATTAAATATTACATACATTTTGGAATATACTGAGGTAACAAACACATTTAAAGTCATTGTTTGTTTGTTTGTAGCTGATATAACCATTATGTATTTGGAAAATATAAATAAAACAATAGCCACCAAAATTGTAATTTTAGTCTGGTAACATCAAGCAATTTTTTCATGCAAAATAAGTATTTATAGTATTTTTTAACAGCATTGTTGTTATGATGATAGCATTCATTCATCCATTCATTCATCTTCTATACCTGTGTTTATTGTTAAAATCACAGAACACAAAGTATCACTTGCTAGTTATCACCATTTGTTTTGTATTTTTTTATCTGAAACACAAATACAAGAAAGGTTTGAAGTTCAAGTTTCTTCTTATAGATTTTTATGGTTTCAAAAGTACCAGTCAGATCCTCACAGGTTACATTGATGGCAACTGAGCAGTGAATATTATGAAAAATAAGATGAATTTCTTCACAGTAGATGCTCTCACCAAGGACCTCAATGTTGAGGTCTTTCTTAAGTTAATCGTATAAAGGCGAAGGTTTTTATCTCTGGTGACTTACCATCATTGTACCTCAAAGAAAAAGTAAATCCCTGCTATAGAACTCAATGTAAGAGCCTGCTGAGGGCAAAGGTGTTTTTATACATTAAAAGTCTGTATTGGCGTCTACAGCTGAGCCATTTGCATGATAGATGAGCCAGGAGAGAAAGATATAGGCCGTCAATTTAAATCTGTGCCATTATTTTATTAAAATCACACCTAATGATGTGGATTCTTCAAAATCTGAATCCATCTAAGGGAATTTTAGAGACATTTACAAGCAGTGGAGAAGACTGCAGAGGAGTTGAAGACAGACTTTACTGAGCTGAAGGAGAGGCAGACAGAGGGAGGACAGAGGATGAGCCAATTCAGGAGAGAAGAATTTGCTTTAAAGCTGAGGTATGTTTTGACATCCTTGATGTTTTTTTCGCGGGACAGCTCAAGAATCAATTTGCTGACTTCAAAGAAACGGCCAAGCACCTGATGCTGGAGAGAAAAATGCAAGATTTTGCATGTTTCTCAAGAAGCGCGGAGGCTGTGAGGACGCTGAGCGGTTTCTGCACACTGTGACCTGTGGTAACCATGGATGATAGCACTGGTGCCATGTTTGCCATGACTTATATATACACCATCTGCTGCAGAGACTGGGACACTCTTTGAAGGATATATCTCAGCCTGCTGTATTTTCCTTTAATGTGGCGAGAGTGGCTCAGAGTGTCTTAGGAGCGTATTTTTACATGAATGATTTTAAAAGCTTGTTTTCAGTCATTAATCAAAACAATATGAATCAGAAATGCACTAAGGTTGAAATTCTCACTGAAACCAGGTGATAGTTCAACTATCTCATATTATTATGGTCACATGGTGATTGTTGCTGAATTTTAATTGGTACAAAACTGCTCCATTGTTATAGTGGGAAAAATATGTTCATGTAGAACCTCTATTGTATGAGATAATGAGCCTTTCAAAGGGGTAATAAGTAAATAAAGTAAAAAATATTTTTTCTTCCCAATAGCGCATGGAAACTATTATCTGCTTTCACCTGAAACAGAATTTTATCTTGCAGAAAACTGGATGTGTAGGTGGGACAAAACATTTGGGGCAATGTGATTGGACCATTGAAACGCAATAAAATGCTACAGCTAGCTTGTTAACATCACTAGATAACCTGTGTACTACTTTACTGCAATACAACCAGTGACGGGATCTAAAAGGATTAAAGAAACATAATGTCAGGTGGACTTTAAAGTACAGGCAGCAACTTCACATAATTAGTAGTTATTACAAGTATTCTGTATATACATTTACTTCATGCTTGGCTTTTAAAACTCATTTTTCTGAACGACTTCCTCCAACTGAAAGATGATGAAAACACCTTTTCACTTATTGTTTTGCTTTGTGGTGACCGTGAACACAATGAGTCACATTAGACTAAGTGGAAAATATTGTACTCACAGTTACGCTACACAACACCACAACAAGCACGACCTGCTGTAATCCTCAAACCAGATGCCACGAGCCAGGCTGTAACATGCAGTGCAGGTAAGTTTCACCTCCTCATGAATCTGTGTGGATGATAATTTATGTGTCAAATAAACTCTGCAATGTGCCTTTAATCCTGTGCATCAGACTGGGAGGGTCTCCTACAGTGGATTGAAATGAAGTGCAGGATCAAAGACCTGGCTGCAGCTCAGAGGCACCGGAGGAGGTTAGACCTTCAGTCTCCTCTCCTCTTCATCCTCTCCTCTTCCTCTCCTCCTCCTCCTCCTCGTCCCCCATTTTGCTGGAGTTGCAGAAGTGCCTCTGCTTCTTCTCTCTCGTCTCCATAACTCTGTTGTGATCTCTCTGTCTTTAATCTGCTCTGAGATGCCTCCATCCCTCCCCTCTCCTCTCCCTCTTTCTTTCTCTCTCCTGACATGTAGTTCAAAAGAGGGGCCTCCCACTAAGTACCCCCCATCACCTCCTCTCATCCATTTCTCTGCGGCTTTTCCCCCAGTTTCCTCAGTGGGGGGTATTTAGATTTTCCCTCTGACACTCTCCCAGTCTCTTTTTCTCTCTATTCCTTCTCTCATTCTCACTTTTTCTCTCTCTGCTGCTGCTCTTTCCACCTGTCTCCCTCTGAAACTCTGTAAAGTCTGCAGTGACTTGTGCAGAATCAGGTTTAATGGGTAACCTCCAGCTACCCATAAATCGCCATAAAGTTCTTCATCTACATTTTGTTTTTTACTATTATCTAAGTACATTTTTACACAAGATATTTAACAACGTCTTTAAAGGATCTGTGCTCTCCATCATGGCCTCGTGGGCCTGTCAAGAAATCCTGTTGATTGGATCAACTTCCATTAGAAACCAGCTTAAAACAAAAAGGAAAAATACAGAAATCAGAACATTTATAGCTAAAATATTTCCTCTTGTTGTATCCTGGAGATGCAGGCTACAGCCTCCTCAGTATATCCACATCTGGATCAGTGCAGAACTGTTGTTATTGTGTGAAACCTGCATGCATCCAGACTAGAAGTGGGATTTCCTGTGGTTTAGATACATCTCAGGAGAAAAGTTTGGATATCGTCTTCAATGTCCTTACATTTTATAAATATCAGTGTAGCTGAAAATCCCGATACTTGAGCATCAAAAATGCCAAAGTGCACAAAGTGTCATGAAAACCAGAGGTGTGGAGCAAGGACCAAAATGCAGACACAAGGCAGGAGCAGATACATTAAAGTGGGTTTAATCCAGGAAGAGGCAAAATCCAAAAAGACAGTTTCCAAAAAAACAGGGATGACTATGACTATGAAAGTAAAACAGGGGTCCCCAATCCTGGTCCTCGAGGGCCACTATCCTGCATGTTTTAGATGTTTCCCTCTTCAAACACATGACTCATATAAACAGCTCATCATCACACTCTGCAGAAGCCTGAGGACGATCCTGATCATTTGAATCAGGTGTTGGAAGAGGGAAACATCTAAAACATGCAGGATAGTGGCCCTCGAGGACCAGGATTGGGGACCCCTGAAGTAAAACATGAACAAGCTAGAGCTACAACCAACTGGCACAGGACAGAGAGACACATGAGGTTAAAACACACTGGGTAACAAGGAGTGATCAGACACAGGTGGGAGGAGCAATCAGGGAGCAGGTGTGACAAGGCTGGGACAGGAACAAGACTATCAAAATAAAACAGGAAACGTGAAACACAAGACAAAACAAGAAACATGAACTACTCAAAATTGACAGGACAGGAAACATAGACAGTGAGAGGCCATGAAGAAAACCAAACCAGACAAACAAACTGAAACTACAAAACAAGAAGAGTAAATCATGAAAACAATCAAAACAAACCAGAAACACAGGATGTATTTTTATTAACTTTGCTGACTTTTTGATTACTTGATTGTTGAGCAGCATCAGAAAGCTCTTTAAACATGTTTCAAACTGACCTGAAATGAAAAATGTTCAACCACAATATTTATTTTGAAGATGACTTCATTAACTTCCTCCTCCTCCCCCTGAGGCCCAGCTACAGTCACCCCAGTAGCACCGAGTAGATCTGCCAGAAATGTACCATTACTTAACAATGTTAATGTAAATATCATCATCTCCCAATCAAATTGCTCCAAATGCTTTGTCCCGCCTCCATGTCTTGTTTTTACCAGTAATCACACACAGTATGGAAGTTAGATGCTCTCTAAACAATACATCCCTCGTCTCTCTTCACCCTGCGAGTGTGGGTGTTAAAATCAATCCAAACACACTTTTCACCTCCCAGCTCGGTCGCAAAATTTGTCACAGGAACTGGTTCTGCTCAAGCACAACCAAAGTTCAGTCTTATTCCCTCCTTTTACCTCCCATCTCCTCCCCTCTGTCCATCTCCTCTTTCTTCCTCTGGTTCTGCTCCATCTCCCGACCACACAAACACACAAATCAACTCCCATCTCCTCCCTCTCCCTTTAACAATTTCCCTCAAGCTTCTCTCCATTTCCCTTCACCCTTCACCACTCTCCACTTGTTTCTTCTGAAGGGCCACAAAAAAAGTCAACTGCGGACATCCACATTTGAGTTTGTGTGTGTTTGTGTGTGTGTGACTCACATGCAGGGTTTAAACAGCTACGGCTGACGGGGTAAAGTAGCTCGACGCTACTTTCCAATAATGAGGAAGGTTTTTGTTTGAGGTGAAGAAGGTCAAGAGTTTGGGTGGGACGATCGAACAGGACTGCCCTTTCCTGTGCTTCTACATGGACACACACACACACACACACTCAAGATACCCAAGCACAGACACACAAAGTCAAGTAAGGATACATACTTACACTTGTAAAAGTTGGACTCACACACACACATGTTTGGAGTGATCCTTTGCCAACCTTGCTTAAAAAGGACAAGATAATGTGAACTACAGCTTAGCTTTTATGCTGCAGTAATGATGTACGTGTGTGTGTGTGTGTGTGTGTGTGTGTGTGTGTGTAGAGTGGAGGGTAACAGGAACGGGCACAATTTTAAATTTGACCTTGTAACTGGTGAGTACAGAAGAGAGAGTGGGCAGTAATTTGCACAGATAGATAGATAGATAGATAGATAGATAGATAGATAGATAGATAGATAGATAGATAGATAGATAGATAGATAGATAGATAGATTTTGTAGGCAAAGTTTTCTCAAAGGCATCCTCCTCTGCTGGTTAACGTAATGATATACTGATGATGATGGTGATGATGATGGTGATGGTGATGGAGCCACTTATGTGCAGCATGCCACTTCTTCTTCTACAGTCAGGGAGGACAGATTAGACTCCCTAATGATCTCTCTCTCACACACACACAAACATAATAATATATAAACTATGACACTAGTCCACACACACAAAACTCTGCACAAACTCGCAGATCCTCACACTCCCCCATTAAAAACAACAATTAAATCTCAGTGTGGAGGAGCGGTCGACCTCTTTAAGGACCGACACTCGCCAGCTCCCGGGCGGTGGGGAGAGGTTTTTTTTGCGCAGAGGGCAACAGATATAATCATCACCTCCACAAAGCCTGGATCACATTGTTCCAACACAGACAACATGCTGGTAATTTGCACCTTAATAGACTGGACGACCTCTGGGGGGAAATATGCTCCCCAAATAGTCTTCTTTCACAAATCTTGCCTAAAGGCCTGCAGGCGTGCAGATGCAGGAGTTGAGCTGTTTCTTCCAGCACTGTTTCCTATAATGCAGCACTGCCCCCTCATGGACAGTACGGGAACAGCAGCAGGGAAACTTCTCATGCACATCTTCTTTGTTGATTTAAATCTTCCTAATATGTATATTTTTACTTTTATCTTCAGAAATACAAAAACAATTATCCTAACTGTACTTTTAAAGGAGTGGGTTTCATTGTAGGAAAACAGTAAGAGGAGTGTTGTGATTCCAGATGAAACTTCCACACTGAAATAAAATATTTAAAAGCTCCTCCTGTTGTGTCAAAATTTAATGACTCGGCTGATTTGTGTTAAAGCTGTTGCAGCTTTGCAAGAGACTTTATATATTTTCTGTGCCAGAAACTCATAAAAAGTTCCTGCCAAAAAAAAAAGGAGTCAATCTTAAAATTGACTTTGAGTATCAACCCAACTCTTGAACACTTTGTATCCTTTGTGACCATATAGGAGACAGTAATATGATTTAAATTGCTTTTGAACTGACTGATTGATTGATAGTGGATTGAGCATAAAGTCAAACACACTTAGAGTCAAAATACGTGAACAAAATACCACATCAGACTAATTAACAGATGCTGCTGTGAAGTCTGGCTGTGGGTGTCAAGGGGTGAACAATTGTAGCAAATGAGAGTGTGTAAATCTAATCTGTTCTGTGAGAGAGGAGAGAGTCACGCTGACACCTGAAAGTCGTAAAAAGGTAAAGTGGATAAGAAAAAAACCAGGAGCTTGAAGGATTACTTGTGGCCTTTTAAACATGGGGTTACACTCTGCGGCGTTGTCAGGTCATTTATCTGTGCTGCTCCGCTGACATTGTTGAGGACAGTGAGATGCAAGGACGCTGACCTCAACCCTTTTACAAGCTGCAGGAGGCCTTGAGGACCGGTGACAAATGGCCGGAGCAGCCCCGGGAGAGCGCCACCTCCACACATGACTCGGTGCCCCTCAAACGGTCCAGCGCCGTCCGGACTTAGGAGTCGAGGAGAATTGACAAAAAGAAAAGAAAATCTGTGCCTGTGCGACACATTTGCATGTTTGTCTCCTCAAATATGTTTACTTTTGATTTTCTGTTTCATTCAGGATAACACAGGACAGGAAGTGACACTCACAAGTAATCAATCAATACTTTTAGGAGCTGTGGACACAAACGCAGTTATATGCAACAACACTCTTCTCTTGCTGTACAACTGTAACTGTTCAGTAATTTGATTTTTTGTTAACAATTATTAAGATTTTGAGGCTCGTATGAGGAGCTGGCGAAAATAAGATTCTGCTTTTAAAGTCGAGATCTCGCAGGGATCAATCAGGAGTTGAATCTCATTTAAGAAAAGTGGAATTAAAACTGTAACTGAGCAGTTACAGTTTACAATTCATCTGGTTTTGGCCCCTATAAGAGTTTGACGGTCACAGCACTAAATGTTTTCAATGTGACTTTTTTGAGGTTTCCTGAAAAATGACTTGATCACCGACCGAGTGCAACCTGTGACAGAGCAGGTGAAGAACAAGAAGATGAACTCCAGCAATGATGATGTCACCTCGTCTCAGACTGACCTCAGATACAGAAGCCGCTTCAGACTAAAGTCATGTTGTCCCCGACCTAGTTCAGCTGGGTCACACAGCACACAACTCCAACAGTAGTTTAAACATCTAAAGTCGTATAGAGGAGATGGATAAAGCTAACATGATGTCACACACTGGTTCTCGCAATTTGAACGTTGCCATGTTGGGTTTTTGGAGCCAGAAATGACCATATTTGGATATAAAAGGATGAGTGAGGCTCAGACCTGTCAATCAAACTAACCACGCCCCCAAATATTCTTCTTTTTGAAGTCTAATATCTACCTAATGAGTGTTTGTTCAGATGAGCCACCAGATCACTGATAAGAAGATTTAACTTCAGCCCATGACATCATTTCAGGATTGAAAACAACTTTTGAAACTGAGGTACCGTATTATCCGGACTATTGAGCGCACCTGTCAATAAACCACTATTGAATTTATTTGAACAGTTTCATGTGGTCCACTCTGACCGGGTCTGATGTGACGATGCTAAATGTATCGGCGGCACGGG